>LNDK02000014.1:0-151708 GCA_001455915.2 Samsoniella hepiali | reverse complement strand
CGAAGTTATTACGCCCCCCCCCATCGTGGTGCTTGCTTCGCCAACAAGTACTAAACCGTCCGCCGTAGAATCGACTTGCCAGCGCTCAAATCCGTCAGATATCTCCAGGTTAAATCCACCGGAAACATCAGCTGTCCCGCGCTGGGCGCCGCGTTTGCTTCCGTCAACTTTACCGCGGGCAAGGATGACACATACCGGGGGTTCACGTGCTGGACAGGGCATCAGGACAATAGCTGGGATTCGACGGACCCCAAGCACAACCCGAAAGGGGACGCTTCTGGCTCTGGCTCCGGCTCCGGCTCAGACAAAAACAAGTGCGTACTGTGGCAATGGCAATGATAAGTGGTTATTTTCCTGCTGACATGTATTCCCATCTAGATCTGCCGCTAGCACACTAGCCTACAGCTTCCCTTCTCTAGCAATGGTGCTGTTGTTATGCGTTCTGCTATAGTCTCCATTTCAACATTAGTAAAGTTGCGTGTAAGTCACTATCGATTGGCCAACGCTTTACCTCGGCACAGGTCTGCCGGGGCATCAGCATCAGGTAGCGATAAAGGGGGGCTGGAAATATATGATATAAGCGAATGAGAACAGATATATACATAATACCATCGAAAATAGTTATGTTGCCTCATGTGGAATGTAAGATGGAGGTGGGGACGATGATGCTGGTATATAGTACCTGCAGTGTCTTTTACTTACTTGCATGCTCGGTTTCATTCATCACATTATTAGCCATAGCAGAGACTTTACCCCGGTCAAATCGAAAAGGAAGCGGGGAGTCTGGTTTCACTCACCTGTGGCCCGCAACGATGTCAAGGTCCTCGTCGCTCATTCCGAAGGTGTATAGCAATGGTAAGGTATGCGAGCTTATAGCAGATACAGCCGCCTCCTTGACAGCCGGTTATATGCCATAGTCAATTGGAGTATCTTGATTCGAAAAGTAGGGTGGTATTTTGAAATCTAGCCTTCAGGGTCGCACAGCAATATCGGCAACAGTTCCGGTTTCATGAACAGGAGATGCTCAGCCCATACTAAGTTTGACATGGGGAACACTACAGAGTACCGAGCCCTATGCATTCAAAGCTTGGTGTCTTGGCGGCAGCAATGATGCATATCTTTTGGTTCCGAGGCGAATTGCCGATCTCTTTAGACAAGGCGCGTTCAATTCGCCGTGCATTGTCAAGGGTACGTACCCCACCCTGGCATTGTAGATGCGCCCCAGGCGCCGAACCATCAAGTCGTTTCAAGTAAAGGGCGAGGGTTTTGAACTGGCAATGATTTGCACTGGTGCGACTGGCTCATCAGCCGGCCGCAGCCAATTATTAGTTAGCGCCTCGACTAAATAGGGATTGTTGGCGAATCTCGGTAAATTGGCCGGCGCTCTCACTGGCCTCGGCAGTAACTTCATTTTACATGAGAGACTCAGGGCATGATGCATTTTCAACGTCTCGCTTCTCCATATATGCTCCTCTGATTTGCTTCTCTCGCTTTACCCGCGGCGCTGTATCCATATCACAATGTCGCGCGTCGCTGCAATGCAATGCAGCCTGGTGCAGCTGCAGCGCAGCGCATCGGGCGATTTTTGACAGCTTCTCTTTCGCCATGAGCGGGGGTGCCCAATTCCACCCCAAACCGGCAGAGCCAAGGCATCAATGCATCACGGACGGTAGGCCCAGCGTCTCGGCCAAAACTTCAGCTGGCAAAGGGTGCTTATCTTGCTCCGTTTACGCCCAGCACTGTGTTCCCATGCCTTTCCCGTATTCGTAGTTAGCATGCCAGTAGAATAATGCGCGCGTGCCGTATTCCGCTCCATCATGGCTGGCAGCGATGGCTCCGTAATGGTTGGGGTTGGAGCCTTTGGGGCTATTCATCTAGCCAGTGGCAGCAGCGAAAGATCAGGACAAGTGGAGAGATGGGAGGCTCCCACGCGTTTCTTGCGGCCGCTGGCACCGAAGTGGTGGCTTGTTATCCATAGTGGGTGAGGGCAGTGTCCGTATCTGGCTCCGGCTTAAAAAATGGTTCCGCCTTTTGGCCGGGCGAGACGCGTCGTCAACCACAATGATCGTCAGGGTCTCTCAGGATTGAGATACTGTAGCATGGAAAGGTTGCCTCGGGTCTCGAGTCTATCCGGTCCGATCCTACAAGCCGAAGTGTTCAGACATGATGCTGCGACCCGGACCGCTGAGTATTACCGGTTATGTTTTGGGATATCTAGCCAGCCAGCTTGCCAACAAGTAACTTCCCGAGGCTCCAGTCGAGGGCTCACCGGCTCAGTCAGGTCATTATCTCAGTTGCAGAGTACATAACATCGCCTGTGCGGGCCAGGAGTTTCTGGCCCTAGCTGGGCGAGATGGAGCCAGATTGGAACAGGTGCCAGACAAAGCCCAAAAGCAAAGACGGCAAAGAAGAAAAAAATATCGATCGTGTCACGGCCATGTGTGGCCACGGTGGTGCAGGGTTGCATCGGGATGTTTTATGTGAAACAGAGAGGCAGGCTCGCGTGGCTTGTTCCTGCGTCAGCGACCCAGCCGAAATAGGAGAATTGACTTTGCTAGCGGCGCACCAAGCCTGACCAGTGATGGTACGTGTGTTGGCAGCAGGCGGCTAGCGACATGGGGGGCCTAGCTCTGCAAACCCCTGACGGATGCATGGGTGGGAGACAAGGAAAAGCCTGTTTCTTGGGTGGCCGCAGGAGTGAGTTGCAGGACGAGACGAACTTGCGGTGCCTGTGGTGATAGGTGGCCATGTGGTGTTTTGCCGAGCTAGCCTTGTGGCCACGCAACCGGGCAATGGAAACAGGCTGATTTGTTGAAATGCCGGCTGATTGTGCCTCTCACTCGAGGCCCGAGCTAGACAACGTTTCGTCGGATTGGTAGACAATGGCCTTGCTGTCTATCTGTCGGGGATGGATCTGTGGCGTCGGTTTGTTGGTGGGTTGGGCATGCTGTGTGCATGAGCATGTGCATAGTGCCCCATCCAGTACGACGACTGCAGCAGTAGTGTCCTGCGTTTACTGACACGTCGCGTGTGTCTTGTTCTTATTGAGGTGGCGGCCGTCGATGCCCAACACCGTTGTGGCTGCCATGGCCTGTTAGATAGTACATATGCCTCGATGCAAACGCTCGTCGGGGACCTCAAGACTCACAACAGCAATTGATGGGGATGACGTCAACCCAGATGGACCGGCCCATGCTCCAGGGGCTCCAGGGGCTCCAGAACAAACTCAAGCCAGGACCAAGCGCGGTTGGGTGCGGTGCCAAGTGAATGATGGGGTGGAATACGGATACAGCGAGTTGGGATGGTGGTTCTGGTGGATTGGCATGGAAATCGAGGACACTGGGCCGTCCCCCAGTCCCCCACTGACAGGCCCAGCGGCCCTGAGCCTTGAGGCCCCAGCAGTTATGCGGTGGAGCGAGTGCGAAGCCAGCGCAGGTACTCGCAGTTTGCCAGTTACAGGTGGCAGGCGGTGGCGCGGTGGCGCGCAGTGGGGTGCGGCCATCTTACAGGGGGCCTCAGTGCCCAACCGGCCAAATACAGGCCTGGCATCTCTCCGTAGCCTCCCACTAGGCATGCCGAAAATAGCTCCCCATGCTGCCCGTCGAAGCCTGGAAATCGGCCCCGCAGCGCGCTGCCGTCCACTGAAGACACTGGCTGCTGCATCGTCAGTCTCCAGACTCCAGAGGCAGAGCCCCAATCGGCACCGCCATCACCACCGCTCTCTCAGCCAACCATCCGCGTCCATGCCAGCCTCACCCAAGCCCTCTTGCTAGCGGCTCACTCGTCTGTCGCCAAAAGGGGTTTGCCAGGATTACCTCCGGCCAAGGCCAGCGATCTCTCAGGCACCCGCTGCCTTGATCCTGACCTGTGCTATCCTCCCGGCCGGCTGACTATGACCGACTGCAAACACCCGCGTCTCTCGTGTCAACAACCGCTTCCCTTCCGTCTCAACATTTCAATCTTGTCCTCTTTGTCTTTCTTTTTTTTCCTTTTTTTTCTCCTCCTACCCGCTTGACTCTTTCTTTCTCGCGACACCGCTGCTCTAGTCGCAGCCACGACGCGCGCCGTCAAGTTTAAGCTCGCCTGCACCCACTCAAACGAAACTTGGAAACCTCTAGTCCGCCCCTCCCCCTCGGGCCCCTTCCCCCTGTCGCCTCTCAGCCTTCGAGCTTGCATCTGATGGCCTGGCCCTGCATGCTTCTACCAAGGCCAACCCATTTCGCTTCTACCACTTTTGAGCGACAAACTCGTCCTGGATTCCGAGAATCTTGAGCTGCTTCTCACCGCCTCAATCTCGCCATCTTTTCCAGCTCTTCACCCTCTTCATCCGCTGGTCGGCCACAAAGACTTGCGCCCATCACCTACCCGGCCTGGTTCCGCGACCGTCGTCTTCCTCTCTGATCAGCTTCTCATCCGCCATCTCGACGAACCCAATTCACAAGAGCCTATCGAGAGCCACTCAACAGCTTACCTCTCGTTGGAGAGCGTCCACTCGCGCCAACCGGCCCAACGGCCAATAAATTACCTTGGCAACGTCCGGCCCGCTGCACACTGAAATGCAATGGACTCCTCATCGGCTCCTCTGGCTCACTACTTCTGGATTGCCGGCGTAGAATCGATATCCTACGACGATGGGCTCCAGACAGTTTTGCCCGTTGACGATACCATCGCCGAGGACGGTGAGCCTGACAACGGCGTAATCGTCAACGGCCAGCATCGATCCAATGCCGCCCGCCACTCACGTCAGAACTCGGCCAATCGCCTCTCCAAAATTTCCATCGACGCCCATTCCACGACGAGTGCCCTCGATGACCTCGAGAGCACCCGCAGCAATCGAAGCAGTGCAACCATTCGCCCAAGCAGCAAACTGCCTCCTGCTGCAAATGGCAATGGTGCTGCACCCTCCGACGACGGCTTGCCGTCCGGCGTTCGCATGGGTGACGTCGACTTTGACAGGGCTTTGCTCAAATTTGCTGCTGAACGGGAAAACTTTCTCGAGGATCTCTCGTTTACGGCTGGAGCCAGAGTCCAGGCCAGGGCTCCCATGGTCAATCCTCGTGCTGAGCGCATCAAAGCCGACGAGGTTCCTAGCGGCCGAATGAGTCCGCTACGTAGTCTCAAAGGCAGCATTCGCCGAAAGATTAGCTTCCGAGAAATGACCAGCACAAAACGACAGGGCAACATCCACAAGAGCAGCAGCATGAATGGAGCTGGTTCGTATTCTTTCTTAGTCTCCTCTGAAACAAAATTACTAACGCGTCGACAGCCTCTGTTCGCACCGCCAAGCGCCTCAGCAACTACAATTCAGTCATCCCCCCACCCGAGCCGCTCAATGCCGATCCCGATATGCACCCGCTCAAGCGTCGCTTCGAACCTGTCCTGTTGGACCGATATCCCCCTAAAAGTGCTACCGAAGAGGTTCCGCGACGCGGCCGATTTCCGGACTATGTCCCAATGTTCGCCTTCCCGAATGACATTCAGATCGTTTCCTCAGACGAACGACCGCGCTCGACATGGCACGGTTTCACCATGACGTCTGAAGATAACAGCAAACTATATGGCATTTCCATCATCATCTGGACAGCCTTGTCTGCTGACGTTGCTGATGAGGTGGAAGTAAAATGCGAGCAGTGGCGCCAGAGCCACATGTCAAATGAAGAGCGCGAGCTCGCCGCAAGCTTGGGTATCCGGCTGGCTGGCGAGCGTACACATCTTTCACAACTTCTCGCCAAACTGCCTACGATACCTTCTGGTTCTGCCGCTCGTGATAGGCTTGAAGACGAAATCAGTACTGTGGAAGAAAAGATTGCGCTCATGACGGATATGCTGCGTCCACTTCGTCACGGAGCGGCGTCCAAGATTGAAGGACTGACCGCCGGTGAGAGTGGACTATGGGTTCCTCGTGCCTATGGTATTTTGGGTAAAGACGCTGCCAACATGTCTTTCTGGAAAGAATGGCTCAAGGCTATTGTCGTCCCCATGACCGACGGAGCTGTCCTGCGGATACCGCCAAGCTCACCTCGAGTCGGCCGCTGGCAGCCACTCGAGCGTTATGTTGTCAACCTCTGCACCGAGGCATTCAGTCCGCTTGGTTCCAAGACGCAGGTCGAAATGGGAATCCGCGAACTGAAGCTTTACGCACGCAAAGAGGCCCACAACGAGATACCGGGCTCCCGAACTATTGACTTGTATGCCCTCTTCCGGTGTCTGTCACTGGAGAATATTGTCGCCCTCTACGAATACGCCATGTCTGAATCCCGCATCATTTTCCTTTCCTCACACACCAGCATGCTGCATTTGGCTTGCCACGCGTTGGCCAACTTGCTGTACCCTCTAAAATGGGCCAGCATTTTCATTCCCATCCTTCCCGCCAGACTGATTTCAGCTCTCGAGGCACCTTGCCCTTATATCGTTGGCGTTGAGCGACGATATGACCGCATTGATCTGCCCGACGACGACTACGTTCTTGTTGACCTCGACAAGGATACCATTGATGCAACATCGCAACCTCACCGACTGCCTCGTCAACAAAGACGAAAGCTCATGTCGCTTCTTCAAGTTGCCGCCCCTCACCGGATTCGCTATGGCGTTGTTGAGGGCCCACCACCATACGCCGTTGAGTCGTTCCCTTACGATGCCTTCTCGACCGAGAACGGATCCATCTTCAACTCGAGAGCTGGCGAGAGCACGCTTGGCAAGTGGGTGTCGCAAAATTCATCGAGCTTTGGTGAGCCCATGGCTGCCTCTGCTCTTCAACCACCTGTGTTCAACGCATTCACAGAGGCCGTCACTGACAACGGCAAGTCAGACCGCCCTGGCACAAGCAAGTCGAGCAGGACCAGTCCCAAGTCGTCGGTGTCACCCGAATCTACCCACTTCCCTCCACTCCCATCGACACCAACGACACCAATTTCTAGAAGCGATTCTGGGTTCGCACTGACGGCAACCCTGCGAGAGAAGCGCTCTGGTCACTTTGGCGAAGAAAAGATGCGGCGCAGCTCTTCGTTTGGCATGGATAAGTTCCAGCCAATGCATCGGCCTAGTCTTCCCTTCCTGAATGGCCATCAGACAAACCTCAGCATCTCGGGGGTATCCATTGATTCCCAGGCGACCGGGTACGGTGGCGGCAGCGGCGGCTATGCACCGTCAACGTATGCACAATCTACCTTGGCGGCATCCACCATTATGCCCAGCATGCAAATTCAGCCTGTCCGCAACACCGAAACGACAGTATGGGTAGAAGGTCACTGCTTCAACCTAGACCGCAAGGATGCCAATTCGATATGCACTATTTGCGCCGAAAAGGCAGACACCGAGGGTATGTATCACTGCTCTGCATGCAACACCATCTCGCATGGTCGCTGCTTGGGCGTCGCCTCGCTTGTCTGTCCGCAGGCATTCCACTCAGACCGTGTTCGCGCCGCCTTTGTTCGCTGCCAGGCCAGCTTGCTCTACACCTATCGCAAGCACCTAGGCCGCCCATCAAAGCAACAGCGCTCCAACGGACAGATTTACGCCTTTGGCATGGATGGGTTTATTAAGAGTCTCCCACATGAGCAGCAAGACTATGCCGTTATGATGCGCGACACGCAGCTGTTCAACGAGTTTATCCACGAACGAGAGCTTACGGCACCCACTGAGCCGTCGATTCGACTGTTTGACGAAGTCATCATGGCCAAGAAGGCGCGTGGCCGTCCCGGTCTTTCGTCTGGTCTGTCGACTCTTTCGCGTCTGTCGTCTATTCGAGTATCGCACGGCGCATCGGCCAACGCCTTTGGCCTCGCCCCGCCGCGTGGTTCCGGCAAGCCAGCGAGCTATCTCAACGACACGTCGGACCACATCTGGCGGACCGCAGCCGTGCCAGTGCCCAAAGGCAACTTTACTGGCGAGTACCGCTCGGTCGTCACGCGGGTGCCGGCCCGCCTGGATCGCACTCTGATGCGAGAGCCGCGTGCGATTCAAGGTGTGCCGCGCGCGGAACAGCGTGGCTCGCGCGGTCTTGTCCGAAAGCAAGTCGCCAGCATGCTCGGCACCACGCCGCCGCCTTGATGACAATGCACGGCAAGTCTCTTATTTTCGTTGTATACTTGAAACACGTGAACAGCGCCACTATTTTACCTGGGAGGAATTACCGGGTCGATATATCCGAAACAAGTTTGCTCCGCAAAGCGGGATGCAAGTAAAACAAAACTACTGTATATTATTTCACAGAGGGAGGTCAAGGTTAAAAAAAGTTTGCTTATTCTTTTTCTTCTTCTTGTGTGTCGTTTTTCTTTTCACGTCTTGTCTTTTTTACATGTGTGTTTTTTTTTCCATCATTTTACGGTACGGCGAGAGATATTTCAGATATGCAAAGTTGGTCTTTATGTTTTTGGTCGTGTTAAGCAAGGCAGAGAGCAAACAGGAATTTTTCTTGTTCAGAGACAGAGAAGGGAGACAAGGAAGAAAACAGATTTGGACTATGTGGGTGAAAAACAGCACCCGTCAGATACTAAAAAAAAAAGAGAGAATTCAATTCGTTATATTTTCTGAAGAGTTTGTATGGTCATGTATAAAAAAGTACAAGTACAAGGATTGGTCTTTCAACGTTGAGTGCAGGTGTGTTGTTTCTGTGGTGGTGGTGTACGTTTTCACAGACTAAAACCGTTGCTCAGAGGCACAACACGGCAGTTTTCAATATTGGCGTATTGGCCATGCGCATCAAGCGGAAACAGAAAAAACTCACATTGCGCTTTCAAGCACCGTTGATAGGAAAACATTGTGGGATAATAAATTGATTCGTTAGCAAGCTAAATAGCAAAACCCAGTGAGTAGACCTGCCAACAGGGTAGCAAACGGCATCGTGAATGCACCGACACGTGGCGCGGCACGTAGAATAAAAAAACAAATAACAAGGTGCTGGAAGCAAATCAATCTCAAGTCATAACAAGATGAATGCAGCAATTTTTGCTTCGAGCGGGTATAATGGTACTCTCCCCCGTCCTCTCCAACATCTCTCCCGGCCTTCTTCCCCCCTCTCATCTAGACATCTTCCGCGCATCATGCAAGGGAGTCGTGCTCCCACTTAACGTCCTTGAGAATCTGGGCCGCCAGATTCTGGTACGACAAATGACCTCTGGGTAGTTTTTCGACGTTGTGATTTTCGACACCACCTGCGCCCTGGATCGCCTGTAGTCCGGCAATTCCGGAATGGGTGTTTGAAGTCCGATAGAGGAAGCCAAGAAGGTAGTCTTGTTCCGTGTATGCGTTGATCAAACGACCCGAGACTACACTCTTCAGAGTGATCCATACCTTGCTATCTGACGGCGCGGGGGTACCCATCATGATGACGGAATCGACCAGGCCAAACTGACGACGCTCGGCGAGAACCATGAGACACGCATATATGGCCCTTGCGGCAAGGCTATAGCCGACAAGAGATACTGCGCGCTCTCCGTGGAACTTGTGGCGCATAATGGCATCCGCAAGAATCGTCCCAACCTTTTCGGCGCGAACCATGCCGACACTCCAGGGATTGTCAATAATCTTGCTGATTTTGAGCAAGGGTTCGGGCCACTTGGAGTTGAGCAGACAGTGGAATACTGTAGTACCGTAAGGATATGCCACGTTTTGAAGAAGTACAAACCTACTTGAGTCTTTTTCTATCTGCCCCGTGGCTTGCCTCCACGCACTACTGCCAATAACAGTCTCGAGGGCATTGCCAAGGTTTGCGACGGCGGCAAGCTCCCACTGCACCACGTAGACCTCTGCTAGCTGGCCCAGGGAACCCCAAGGGGTGGTAACGGCATCACCCTTGAGCATGAATCCGCCTAACGCAATAACAATTCGTAGACGTCGCTCGCGAGGCAACGACTGTCTAGGGTCCATGTAGCCGGCATCGCCGGCTGCGGTGACGGACAAGAAGGAAAAGTCCTGGACTTCACGCAAGAAGCCTTCCACCATCTTGTCGACTGGTTTGGCGGGGTTCATACCAAACAACGAGCCCATTAGCAAGTTGTTTTCAGACATGGTCCCCAAGAGACCCGCGGCAATCGATGTTGTAAGGCCACTACCCTCGGAGCCAACACCAACGCCGACAAGGGCTCTAGCAAGGCCATTGCTGCCCCCATCCTGGCTAAACTTCCATCTCTTGGACAGTTTATTTTCTTCCTTTTGCGCCGCCGCTTTTTCGGCGCTGACTTCCAGGGCGGCGGCTGCAAGACCTGTGGCAATTCGCACTTCGTCCTGGTTGTGTACTTGGATGGGTAAATTCAAGGATGAAGTCAGGTTGACGAGAAGCAGTCGCGCGTTGGCATTGTAGTCTTTGAGCGATAGCACAACGAGAAACATAATGTGTAGCAGTAACTTTCTCCTTTCGTAGGGCAGTAGCCACAGATTATTTGGAATGGCGGGATAATGGCGGACGAGTTCGGGGTCGACATGCTTGGGTGGCGTTCGAGGCAGCGCTATGATTGTACAGGTTAGTTGAGACTGAAATATAGCGGCAGGCTCAGCATGCAGATGTGTTACCGTTTGGTACAACGGTGGCGGGGGTGCCTCCACGACCGTTGAGTCTTGCTGGTCCACGCCCACGTCCGACGCGGCCGCGGGGTCCTCGACCGCGAGAGGAGAAATCGTCTTCCATGATTGTCACAGCCAAGTCTCGAAGACGCTGGAAGACAGTCGACTGCCACTTGCGAAAGAATGCAACCGCCTCTTTTTGCAGCTCTTTCAACTGCGCTGGCGGCGGCGGCGACGACGGCGGCGATGGCGACGGCGGCGTCTTGCCGTGGTTTTCTTTCCTGTGCAGAGAAGATTTCGTTACCGTAGACCCGACGGGTCTGTTTGCAAACGTCTTGGGAGGTGCCGCATTTTCCTTGTCGTCGCTCTGGTGCTCGCGGAGAGCCAGGGCCAGCCAGTTGCGGTCGTGGCCTTTACCCTCCATGCAGGGGATCGGAGGAGAATCAAAGAGGCCGTTGATGTCCCGGTACATCTTCTCGGTAATGGCCGTGACGAGCACAATCAGGTCCGACTTTTCGGTAGTGGAAATGACGCCGGTAAGGTCCACGGGTCGCAGTTGAGGGGCACCGCCTCCTCGCCCTCCACGTGCCATTCTGTCTTTCGATGTAGATCAAAATCTAACTCAACAGCAGATGAAGTGGTGGCACCAATGCTCCGGTGCCGGGCGAGGCTTGGTTTGCGCCGTCGAGTGCAAACAGCCGACGACAAGGTTTCGGGATGTGTGAGGCGTGTCGTTTGCCAATGGTTGTAAGTGCAAGACGATCGGTGGGCGGAAGGAGGGGGGGCGGCGTTGGTTCGAACTAAATACGACGATCGATCCCGTCTTACACAAGGGGCACTGCACGATTGAAACCAAGATTCGGGCAGCTGATGAAACTGGGTGCGACTGGTAGGCGCTTTGTGCGACGAGGTGACGATACACGAGTGTACAAACAGCTCGGCCAGCTGGGACGGAGGGACGCCTGGAGTGAAGAACCACGACGCCGGAACTGATGCGAACAAGGAAAGGAAAAAAACAGACGGCCACACGGCGTGAATTTTTTGGGCTGGCCAAGGATCCAGCAGACTGAAAGAAACAAGGTGAAGAAGAGGAAAAGGAAACAACGTCGTGGCCGGCCAGGTGTAGAGAGGCGTTGGGCGAAAAAGTGCCTGCCACCTGCCACAAGAAGTGATTGCCAAGTGTCACGGCAGCTGGCAACACGAGCGGCAGGTTGAATAGGTGCCCAACAAAAAAGGAATGGTAATACCATGGAATGGGAAGCTGAGTACAGCTGCTGGAGAAGAATAGACGAGGGCGCGAATGGACCGTTGCAGCGAGAGCGAGCCTGCTGCTTCCCTCTTGTTCTAGGACCACGGCGCGCACTACATCTCTATATAGAAGCCTGCGCCGCCCGCCCGATAGGGAAGGACTGGGTGGGCGCCTGGCGCTCTGCACATGGTAGCCGAGCCATCTGTCTCACGCTGTGAATGTAGGCAAGATGGAGAGAGGTAAAAGGGAACTGAATAAGGAGGCAGGCGGGGTGGCTGTTTGGGGTCGGGATGCTGTGCTGCCCGTTTGACCGGGACGACGTGAAGATGATGTGTTTTTTTTTTGTTCCCTCGCCTCGGCCCTGTGCAGCGTAGCCGAGCGAGAAACGGGATGCGCCACCCTTCTAAATGAACAAGTAAATAAATAAATAGACACAAACTACATAACTCTTGGGCGTGCAGAAACGCGCTGCTGCAGCGGAAATTGGCTGCGACTGTCGTGTGCCGGCCGGTAGCTGACGGACAGCTGCAGGACAACGTCATTGGCCATTTTTTTCGTTTGTTACACCCCCTCCCGCACAACGGGAACGCCAGATTCTGGCGAACAAAGGATCTCTCTTGCCGAACCGTTTCCATGATTCAAGAACAGACAGGGAGGAGGGGGCCGCGGAAGAAAGAGGCTTGATGCCACCAGATGCCACCTCGCGGCATGGCATGTAAACGGCCTTGGGCAAGCTGCGCGTCTGCTGTCTGCCGTTTGCCGTTTGCCGTTTGCCATGGAACGGTACCTAGGTAGGAGGCAGGTAGTCTGCAACGCCACCACCACCACCCTGCTTATTTTGCCGCATATGCTGCAGAGAACCATCGCATCTCGCAAAAAATGTCTCTCATGCTTACTACCCACGGCCCACCAACGCGCACACCCGTGTTGGTCATGGGGCGTCATGCGGTCCCGATACAATGGCACCAGCAGCCACGGACCCAGAGCCATGTACCCAGACACGGCGCGACTTGCCCAGCATATCACGCACAGCGGCCCGGGAAAAGGGGGCTGGGGCTGCCCGATGCAAACAAGATGAGCCCATCAATCAATCATAGACATGCTCTGGCGTCGTCTGGCCTTGCTACCCCGGAAATCTATACCGTGTGTGCGCGCGTATGCACTACCGGCTTATACACATCGACAGTCAGCCCCCATGCCCCCTCCCATCGATCATGTTTTGCAGCAAAACGCCATGGGGAAAAAACCTCTCACTAAAAAGCTAGCGAGGAGAGATGGCCCACGCCTGGAAAAGAGGAACCGGCGAGACCCAGCGGAACCTCTTGTGTAACCCCAAAACGGTGCATACCCTTTTCACCGGCTGCGACACAGCACCGGCGGCCCAAGGAGACGTGGCTCCAGCCCAGCCCATGGCAATCCCCCCTCCTCCCTCGTTGCCCTATCGCACAACCTGGTGCGAGAGAGAAAGAGGGTGGTGCTCCAAGGGAATTCTGATTTTGCAAAGTCGTTTTGCCCTTCACCTTCTCAAGCAGCAAGTAGCGAGAGAGAGAGAGAGAGAGCACAGGCCGCTTTGTCCCGCCCGCCTACACAGCTTGTGCACTATCGGGAAAGCCCTCTACACGTGGGCCTCGCTGCAGGCCGCCGCCACCGATCCTTGTCTTGCCAGCTCTTTTTAATCAAGAGGAAAAACAATGACAGCCAAATTCGGCTCTTGAGAGGTCATCCTAGAGGCCCATCTCGTGATATCGAAAATGGGCCGATGCGGCAAACGTCGGGACGGGGAGCCCGCAGATGTTGCACGACTCGCCCGTCGCGCCGCTCCAAGAGCCATCGGCATCCAGCCCGTCAAACTCGTCGTCCAGCTCCGACATGTTGCCGTCTCTCCCGTCTTGTTGTGCGTCCTCGCCCTCCTCGTTGGTTGGCCGCTCCGTCACTTTCCACGGCCGCAGTACCTCGTCTTGCCTTTTAAACATGTTTCCAATGTCCCGGCCCGCCCCGTGTCTGTCCTCTGCCGCCCCTGCAGCCATGTTTGCCACGCAAACGTTGACCAGCTGCAGATTCCACCCGCCGCTGCCCTTTTCCGCGCCGAGGCGGCGTAGTAGTGGTAGCAGCGCCTCCGAGACAAGGCGCTCCGCAATCTCTTCGATGCCGGCACTGAGGTCCAGCACGAAGCTTGGCAGCCCCGCGGACCTGGACACTCGGCTGAAGCTGCGCTCTTGGCCTGACCCGGGTTTTGGCCAGGAGCGGATCGATAGCCGCAGAGTGCGCGGCCGAGCCATCCATCTCTGCCCCAGAGGCTCGTCCGAGTGCCCATCAGCCCTTACAAGATCAATACGCATCCGTCGCACCAGAGAGCATGACAGTTTAAATAGCTCCTCTGTAATCTGCGCCATCGTCTCTAGCCCCTTGTACGTGTCTTCAATGCTCAGCTGTGCCGGGATATCCCTCCCCTCCTTTACCTCTGTGGCATCTACACCATGAAGCAGTCCCCAAATACGCGCGCCGACGCCACGCTCCGCACCGGGGCCCGCCAGAAGCTTTTCCAAAGACGCCGGCGAGATGGCAGGATGCAGACGTGCTTCCTTTACAGTGACCACTGATTTGAAACTGTGCGAGTCAGAGTCCGTGTCCACCCCAGTCACCGCAGACTCGATGAGGTGCGCCACCTTGAAGCCAACGCCAGGCAAGTTGCGAAGAAGATGCGTATCCATAAAGGCCATGACATCGTCGTCGGTCCAAGCAAGCAAAGTCGTTTGGTTCCTGGGCTTGTGTTTGCCGCCGCACAGCTTGCTGAGCACCTTGTTTGTGGCGACACCGCACGTCGATGTGTAACCAAAGTCTGACTCAATTTTGCCACGTAGGTACAGGGCCAGGTGCGAGCCGAGCGCTAGGCGAAGCATTGTCGTGTTGTCTGGTTCTGCGGCCAAGGGCCGCCCAAGCACCGGTCCCGCAATGGTGGTCAGGTCACACGGAAAGCCAATCTCAGGGTCGCTTTTGGACAGTTGGAAGAAGGACTGCGCCAGCGCGCCTTTGGTGAGGCAAGAAAAGTTGTAATCCACAATGTCGGTGACATCCATAAAGACCTCGTCGAACCCGAGTCGTTCGACTTTTCCATTCCAGGAATGCGACTTGAGGAGCCCATACAGGGTCTTGCTCATGTCGCGGAAGGGCGAGAGGTCCTCGCCGTCCATGAGGACCAGCTCGGGGCAAATCTTTCTGGCCTCTGTGATGAGCATGAGCTTCTTGACGCCCTTGGCGCGGGCATTGTAGTTGCATGTTGCGAGGATATTTTTCTGGCGGACGCCGAGGGGTTTGCTCTTGAGATGCGGGTGCTTGTTCTCGATGACTTGTGCATAGAAGCAGTCGTAGTCCTTTGGGTCAGTCAGACGCGTTGTGCGTGCGCGGAGTGCGGGATGCCTACGAATTGCAGGATGATGCGGTCCTCTTTTCTTCTTGGGGGCCTTTTGGCTGGTGACTCCATTTTGGGGGTCTGAACAGCCTTGTAGCCAGCTTTTTGTGCAGCAAGGCGGCATCGCCAACCAGCTTGGCATGCACGCCTCTATGCGCGTGAGGGCAGCGATGCTAGACTGCCCAATTGCGCATTGCGAATTGGCTTCAGTTGGTACTTTGCAAAGGTTTCTCTTTCAATCCTTGGTATGCGATATCTCGTTTAGCGTTCAAAGGGTAGACTTGTTTGCTGTGTTTGCATTCGAGCGTGTGGCGTTTAGGCAGAATGCGGTCAAGGGCTGAAGCTCTGCTCCTTCCTGAATGGGGGCACGGCGTTGACAAACGGCGTGCCTGCAGCGACGGATGTGGTGGCTTTTAGCCACAAGCACGGCTAAGAGCCAGCCTTGGAAATAAAAGATTTGCATTGATTACATATTTATCGTACATTTAAAAATAAAATAAATTATCTTTTTTCCAGTGCTACGTAATTGGTTGCGCTTCCGCCTCTACCTCCTGCCCCCTGTAGCTCAGGCTCCGATAACCGCTCTCGCCAGCTTGCAGCATCGAAGTGGCGGGGTCCAGCTGCCGCAACAGGCACTAGCGGTGGTCCCTGGCGCCCGCCACCAAGCCAACCGCAACGATTCTTTGACTCATTGGAACCGGCCGTGACAGCTCATCCTGTCCAGATCTACACCTTTTCATCTCGACTTTCTCTGTCTTGCAGTCCGTCAATTGCGCTGCAGAGAATACCGTCACAATGGCTGGCGCTGTTAGTATCCCCGTCTACCCTTTAACCCGTCATCGGCGCCCATTGAACCTCTAGACTGACCGATGCCCCGCCATCTCGACTTTTTCCCCCAACAGAGAGCGACCGTGCCTACACTCGATGCCATCCGCGACGTTATTAGCAAGCCGGCCAAGGATGGCCTAAAGCCTACCCTCGTGCCCGTCTACCGCCAAATCTCCTCAGACCTCATCACACCCTCGGCCGCCTACCTCAAAGTCTCGGCCCACGCCGCCGCCGCCACTTCCTCCTCCTCCTCCCCGTCACCGTTTTCGTTCCTCTTCGAATCCGCCGCTACCGAGCAGGTCGGCCGCTACAGCTTCGTCGGCGCCAACCCGCGCAAGATTCTCACCACAGGCCCGGGCCATGGCCCCGCGACGGACCCCCTGCCGCTGCTCGAGGCCGAGCTGGCGCAGCACGTCGTCGCCCACGTGCCCGGCCTGCAGCTGCCGCCGCTGACGGGCGGCGCGATTGGCTACATTGGCTACGACTGCATCCGGTACTTTGAGCCCAAGACGGCGCGCCCGCTCGAGGACGTGCTGCAGATCCCCGAGTCGCTGTTCATGCTGTTTGACACCATTGTCGCCTTTGACCGCTTCTACGGCGTCATCAAGGTCATTAGCTATGTCAAGGTGCCGACCGGTGGAAGCAGCGACGCGACGGCCCTCGAGGCCGCCTACAAGGAAGCGGTAGCTTCCATCGACGAGCTCATCGACGTGCTCAACGCGCCCGAGGTGCCGATGCCGCCGCAGGGGCCCGTGAAGCTCGGCCGCGAGGCCACGTCCAACATTGGGCAAAAGGGCTACGAGGCGCACGTCACCAGGCTCAAGGAGCACATCTACAAGGGCGACATCTTCCAGGCGGTGCCGTCGCAGCGCTTTGCCCGACCGACCGACCTCCACCCGTTCAACATCTACCGCCACCTGCGCACCGTCAACCCGTCGCCGTACCTGTTCTACATTGACTGCCAGGACTTTCAGATCATCGGCGCGTCGCCCGAGCTGCTCGTCAAGAGCGAAGACGGCCGCATCATCACGCACCCCATTGCCGGCACCGTCAAGCGCGGCCGCACGCTCGAGGAGGACAATGCGCTCGCCGACGAGCTCCGCAGCTCGCTCAAGGACCGCGCCGAGCACGTCATGCTCGTCGACCTCGCGCGCAACGACGTCAACCGCGTCGGCGACCCCTACACCGTGCGCGTCGACCGCCTCCTCGGCGTCGAAAAGTTTAGCCACGTGCAGCACCTCGTCTCGCAGGTGTCGGGCGTGCTGCGTCCCGGCCAGACGCGCTTCAACGCCTTTCGCTCCATCTTCCCCGCGGGCACCGTGTCGGGCGCGCCCAAGGTCCGCGCCATGGAGCTCATCGGCGAGCTGGAGGGCGAGAAGCGCGGCATCTACGCGGGCGCCGTGGGCTACTTTGGCTACGGCGGCGTCGACGCCGCGGGCGACGCCGTCGAGGGCGCCATGGACACGTGCATCGCGCTGCGCACGATGCTCTACAAGCACGGCGTGGCGTACCTGCAGGCCGGCGGCGGCATCGTGCTCGACTCGGTCGAGTACGACGAGTGGATGGAGACGATCAACAAGCTGGGCGCGAGCATGCACTGCATCAAGTCGGCCGAGGAGATATACCACGCGGAGCAAAACGGGACCAAGTAGGGGCGGAGAGAGTTGTTGTTTACCTTTGAATATAAATTTACAGTAAAAGTCGATTTAAATTTACAATACAAGTCAAATAGCGCACATGTGTCCATCCGCCAGTGTGTGTGTGTGTGTGTGTGTGTGTGTGTGTGTGTGTGTGTATGTATAAATGGTATTGCTATCAAAGCAAGATATGCCATGTTCCCGCTCATTGATTGAAAAAAAGATTCGTGTATCATGATATAATGAAATGCTATGCAAAATGCTCCCCCCAATGCGTTTGTCCCATATGTAAAATTCCAAAAAAAAAAGTCGCGCCATGCTATATGTACAAAAGAGATGCCGTTCATCATTGCATGTCCTGGGTATCATGACCCGTTCCGCTGATATGGAGTCGTATCTCGTGTAATCCTTCACATGCCATTATGACATTTCCACGTCTTCAGCCGTGGTTGTGATGGTATCCAGCTTCCGCTTCGGCTTGGGCATGCTCAGCATCGGCGCCGCCGGCGCCTGCGTCGTCACTCCGCCTGCTGCTGCTGCGGCCGCCGCCGCGCGGGCCGCCGCAACCACGGCGCCGCCGAGCTGGGCCTCGTCCTCGTCGGCGTCTTCGTCGCGGCCAATGGTCCAGACCCAGCGGCGCTTCTTCTCTCCGCGGGCGGTCGCGCTCTTTATGCCCGGCGACGCGCCCAGCGCGGCGCCGAGGCGGCGGGTCTCATCCGCAAAGGGCCCGGGCGTCTGGCCGCCGTCCTGGATCTCGTTGGCGGAAAAGGCGCGGGAGAGGTCTACGGGCAGGGGCGTGCGTGGCGACGACGTCGTCGGCGTCGTGGAAGTGGCCTCCTCGACGAGCAGGTCAATGTGGGACTTGGTGTAGGTGTTGGTGGTGATTTCCTGCTCAATGGGGCTGTGGTAGCAGACGCGCTTGGCGGCGCGCTGCAGCCGGTGCGTGTCGTCCTCGTGGATGCGTACGGTGGAGGGGACAAGACGGCGGGGTGAGGGTGCGGAGGATGAAGACGTGGCAGGCCGGCGGGAGGGGAGCGGCGAGTTGCGGAGGATGCTGCGGAGGGCCTTGGCGCGCGTATATGGTGGTGGCGAGCCGGAAAGGCCGGTGCGGTTGGCTTGGGGGGCGACGGTTCGTCGCTTGGGCGGCGTGGCTACAGGCGATGCCGGTGTCGTCGCCGTCACGGACGCAGCCGCGTAGAGGAGGGCCTGCTCGAGGGAGTGGCGCCCGGCGGCGGCGTCTCTCGGGGAGAAGCTAAAGATTTTGCTGTTGCCGCTGTTCTCGACGGCGCCGGCAGACAAGGGCGGCGTGGGCGACATGACGCTGGGCAGCTGCAGCACCAGGCTCTTCTTTGGCGACGAGGCGTGCGCCGAGAGCGGCGTCGCGGGATACGCGCTGGCAGGCCGGGCGCCGCCGCCGCGGACGGGCGAGCAGAGGGAAAAGGCCTGAAAGGTGCTTATGGCCGTGAGGGGCTCCGCCATGGGCGAGGCGACGGGCGTCGAGGCGCGCTCAATGGCCGTGACGTAGGCGTTGGAGAGGGTGTTGAAGGCCGTGGGGTCTGACGGGTTGAGGGAGAAGCCGCGCGAGGCGGGACGGTTCGTCGTCGTCGTCGTCGGCGTGCTGCTGCTGCCGCCGCAAGACGACGAAGTCTTGATCTGGAGGGAGAGGCGCGGGCGTTTGGCGACGCCGCCTCCGACGTGGGCGGGCATGTTGGGCGGACGAGCGGCCATGACGGACATGGCTGTTGATGATGTGAGTGTTGTTGTTGATGATGAGTGATCCTCGGGTTTGTAGCTGTGTGTAGGATCTTCCGAGCATGAACCTCGGCGGGCAGAGAAGAGCGAGAGAGAGAGAGTGGTTCCTTTAATGCAGAAGCTGGTCGAAAAAAAGTCTGGTATAATAGCGGTGACGGTAGAATGAAGGATACGGAAAAGGGCCCTTGAAACGCTAGAGGTGTGATGATGGGGGGGGGGCCGGTTGTTGTTGTGCAAAAAGGCAAACAAGCAGGAGGTGTGACAAGACCACCGGGTTGGGTCTGCCTTTTTCTTCACAAAAAAAAAAACGGCGCTGGAGATGTGAAACAGCGGCCTGTCAGAGGATGCCAATATCCGCGACAAAGTAGGCAGCAAGAGAAGTAAACGGAAAGGAAAATGTGAGTCAAGGTAAACAGTTTGTTAGGCGCGGGAGAAAAGGGAAGAAGAGAAAGAAGGCTTGGGATGGGATTAATAAACTGAAAATGGCCCTCTTCTTCCTCTCTTTTGCCGCCGGGGGGTTTGGTGAGGGGGTGTTGCTCGTTGGCAGGATTTTATGGGTTTCCTCGTTGCAGAAAGTAAGGAGAGGGGTTCGACATGCAAGGTTGTGCCACGGGCGGCTAACCAAGGAGCCAATATATGCCCTGGCCCGGCCCCCCCTCCAGATGTGGTGGTGGGTGGGGGAAGATGGGTACTGACAAACAAAGAGGTCTTTTTTTCTTTTTTTTCTCCTCGATTTTAATTTCTCCCGTTGGCCGGCAAGACTGACTCGTTTCCCGTTGCTATTCTTGCAAAACGCCGTCCTTTTTTTCATTGGCCGGCGAGTTTAAGCAAGCAAAAAAAAAGCCCAAAAAAGCAAGCAACAATATCTAGGTACCTCCCTAGGTACCTAGCGGAGCGGCCGCCGCCCGGTGTAAGCGCCCGCCCCCAAACGGCAACACACCAACCAAAATCGCCCCCCCTCCCCTCCCCTCCTATGATCCCTGGCCAGGGCCCCAGCTTGTGATTTATTTTAGTGTCGTGCAGGTTTTCTATTGTTAGGCACACCTGCTAAAAATACGCATTGAGCCCGTGTGTATTGTATTATTTTTTTTTATTTTTTTATACCAACT
Source organism: Samsoniella hepiali (assembly GCA_001455915.2). NCBI lineage: Eukaryota > Fungi > Ascomycota > Sordariomycetes > Hypocreales > Cordycipitaceae > Samsoniella > Samsoniella hepiali. The sequence goes on along the minus strand of LNDK02000014.1, from coordinate 131,224 downwards.
CTTGCCCTTTTCAGGAATAGCGACCTGCCCATCCTTGCTCTCTCTGCCTCCTCTCCCATGTCACACAGTCACTGCAGAGGTACGTACCTCGCCACAGGAACACAAAAGTCACCGCAGTCACACCCTTTTTCTCCCTATTGCTCAACCGCTCTATATCCGCCAGACCACCACCACCACCGCCACCACGTTATCCCATTGTCTCTTCAGCTGCTCGTGACGCACCTCGTTTCCGAGGCAAAAAACGCAGCCGGCAAGTTCCAGGGGCGGAGGAGGTTCCCAACGACCGACCCCATCTGGACCGAACCTTGGGCGGCTAAATTTAGATGTGGGCTCCGCTCAACGACTCGTCATTCGTCCGCCACGTTCGGTCCAGAATGTCTCGCATTCTTCTGTCGCTCCAGCACTTCCGGTCGCCAATATTCACCAAAACATCGCCATATGTTTTTCTCTGCCTCGTTTGTGTCCCCGTGCCACTTTGATCGTGCCATCAATAGTGCAACTTAAAATTGGGTCAAATTCCCTAAAAAAAAGGTTATCCGCTCCGGGATGCCTTGTTGCGGTACCCCCCCTCCGCCCCATCCCGTCTACGCGTACCTGACAAGATGGCCCGCGAGGCCGAGAACCAAGACATGATGACAGATTGAACGGAACACGCCACTGTCACTCTACACAGGCCAACATGACCAACACACACGCACACACGCACACACGCAAACATACGCATCGGCAAAAAATCATGTCATTTCATCCTAGTCCACTCTCCTTCCATTCCCCTTCGGCCGGCCGCCTTGACACCCTCACGACTCAATCGCCAGCGCCTTGGCGCCCACGATCCGCTCCCCGTCGACGCTCGTCACCACCCAGTATTCCGCCCGCGTCTTGTCGCGCACCACCTTGTACACCCGCACGTCGCTGCCCTTGCTGGCGTCCCGCACCGCCTCAATCACCTCGCCGTACTGCCCGTTGACGTCCCAGTCCAGCGGGTCCATGATGCTAATCTCCGCCCCGGCCACGTCCCAGTGCTGGATGAGCCTGGCGAATTCCTCTATTGTTCACATGGGTTAGCATGTACTTTTTCTCTCTCTCCTGCATTGGGCGTCTTTCTGCCGCTCGTGCCACTTGGCCTCCGCGCCGCAACGCACACGGATCCCCCCTCGTAGTCCTCTGTCAAAGAAACTCTCTCCAAATAAACAAAGAAAAAACGTCGGTCACCACGCAACACACGGCTGGATAAAACCGTTCTCTGTGGCAAACCCAAACGGCAAAAATTATGGAAATCAAGACAATCATAAAAACGTACCCTCGTCGGGAAGACCGCTCGCGCCCACAAACTTGAGCGACACTGGCTCAAAGGGCTCGTCCGCGTCGCTCGTGTACACGGCCTCCTTGCACACCTCCACGATGCCCTTTGGCGCCGTCTGCCCCGCGTCCAATGCCTTGAGCTGTGCGCGCGCACCCGCCTGCGCTCGTGCCGTCTCGCCCGCTCTGGCGTGGGCCTCGTCGGCGTCGTTGTTGGCCTTGTTCAGGAACGCCATGTAGTCCTCGTCCGAAGCCATGTCTGCGGCTGCTGCTTTCTGCCCTTGTTCTTGCGTCGTCGTCGTCGCCGTGGCGCTGTTCGTTTTCGTTTCAGTCGTCGCGTTGCCGTCGCCGCAGCTGCGCGTTTCTCGTATCTCGCCGCTTCCTGGGCCTGTGGCGAAAAACTGCTGACGTTGCTTCGTGGGGCCGGAATGCAATGGTCCCCTCCGTGCGCCTGCGTGCTGCTGTCTCGCGACTGTCGATCGCAAGCCTCCGAATATGGATTCTCGTATCGTCTCGTATCTTTTAAATGAAAGACGGTTCCCAATTCTTTCCATGTAACAATACTCAAAATAATTTTGGGTTTTCCCTGCTCGGCAGCTGTTTTATAGAAAGAGGGGAAGCATATTCTTGCAGATCCCTGTTCTGCCTTCTTGGTTGACGCAAACGCCCAAAAGCGGGGGTGACGTTAAACCCAATTTGCGCTGCCAAAATCACTCTTCAGACGATGCTACGGTGCTGTTCATGTCACATAATGAACAGGACGACATTATATTTTGAATGGGAATCTTTTATTTTCATACGTTCCTTTACCTAGCGTTTTTACGTTGATCCCATAAAACCCAAAAAGACTAGCATAAAGTGGCATAAACAACCATATCCTCGACACCCCAATGCAAAGTGCGCAAGATACAAAAGAAAAGTGACGCTCAGACCGTTCCGACCATTTAGGCGGTGGTGGTGAGGTCCTTCTTGAGGGTACCCTGGAACTGCTTCTTCTCGGCAGGGGTCTGGAAAGCACCGTGACCGAACTCGGACGAGGTATCGATCCACTTGAGGTTGATCTTCTCCAGAGCACGGCGCGAGGTGTGGGTGAACATGGACTTGCGGAGGGTCATGACACGCTTCTTGACACCAGGGATGGAACCCTTGACCATGACGAAGTCGTTGTTGACCTCACCATAGCGGACGAAACCACCAAGACTAGAGTGATGTTAGTAAAAGTTTGCTTCACGTCTGCGGCGGGCGAAACATACGGAGTAATCTTCTTCTTGGTGATATCCATCTCGGTAGAGGCAGAGTCCTCGGCACCAGCCTTGCCGATTCTGTAAACCTTGTGGTTGACAGAGGTACGGTGGTGGTATCCGTCCTGACCAGCACGGGCAACCGTCCACTGGACGTGGTTAGGGTGCCAGGCACCGATACAAGCAACCTTGCGGAGACCCTTGTGAGTCTTGCGGGGGAGCTTCTTGGTGCCCCAACGGGCGGTGACACCGGTGAAACCGTGACCCTTGGTGACGGCAATGACATCAATCATCTCGTCCTGCTCAAAGATGGAGTCGACGGAGACGGGCTTCTCAAAGAGCTCCTTGCCAAAGTCGACCTTGTCGGCGACGGAGCCGCCGTTGAGCTGAATCTCCATCAGATGGGCCTTCTTCTGCTTGAGCGGGGTCTTGCGGATCTGGGTGTGGGCGAGGACGCGGACGACGGTGCAGTACTTCTTCATGCGCTCGAGCTCGCGGGTGATGGAGGCGCCCGAGGACTCGGAGTGCTTCTTGGCGTACTTGGTAAAGGCCTTCTTCTTGCTCTTGTACCAGTTCTTGTAGAAGCGGCGCTTGAGCTCGTCGGACAGATGCTCGGCCCAGACGGTGGTGAGCGAGCGCAGGCCGCGGGGGGTCTCGATGTATCCGACAAGACCAACAACGATCATCTAAATTCACAAAAGATGTTAGCCATATGCGCAAAGCAAAGCGGGCTGCATTGTTCGTACAGGTGGGGTATCAACGATGGTCACAGCCTCGACCACTTCCTTCTTGTTAGACTTCGCGCCGGGGCGGTCGGAATCACGGACGATCGTGGTCATGCCAGCCTTGTAGCCCATGGCGGCAGTAAGGTGGACGGGCTTCTTGGGGTCATCCTTGGGGAAGCTAGAGAGAGAGGAGCCAATTGATTAGCCTTTGTTTCATTGCCATGTTTCTCGTCTTGTTTCCCATTTTTCCTCCCATCTCGAAAAAAAACTTACGACTTGACCTTTCCGCGGTGACGGGCGGCACGCTTCCTGGGAAGGTAGGCCAGCGAACCGTGACGAGGCTCCTCGTGCTTTCGGTGCTATTGACCATTAGTTAGTCGACCGTCGTTTCCATCTTGTTCTCGTCGTCGACAGATTCGTAAAAACGTACACTCATTTTGTCGGCTGTGGTGGTTGGTGGTTAGTGGAGAGGTGTAGAGAGTGTCAAAGGCCAGCCGAGTGAGAAAAGTCTAGGAGGGCTTTGAGAAATAATTTGTGGGCGAAATTTTAAGCGAATTCCCTCGTCGTTGTGTGCGGTGGCTCGTGCGCCCTCGCTGCTGGTGGCTTCTGCCAATCAACGGCCAGAGACGGTGTATGGTGGAGCCAGCAGATTCTGCACCTGGCCGGTAAAGCCACGGCGTTTGCTCTTCGATTTATGCATGGGCCTGCATAATTCTCCATCCAGATTTATGCTTGTGCGGTCGCCGGTTTGGGAAGCCTTTGGTTGGGCAACTCAGGTTGGACAACACACCTGGGTCCTCGAGCAGCAGCAGGCACTGTCGCGGGCAACAAGACGCAAGCACGGGCATCCTACGACGCCCTCGCTTTAGACTAGCTTTTTATAACATGACCACGATATTCGCTGCTACTCTCCGGATGAGGCCTCTACTCAGCCAACAGGTGCAACCGCCCGTGTAACAACGCTGAAACTAGGTAGACAGGCTCGTATGGCGACTAATGACAGCACGATATGACTGCCTCGAGACTCGTACAAAGGCAACTGTCGCACTTGATGCTAAGAATTGACAACTCTTCATTGCAGCTCAGCGCGCCCATCTCAACCCTCTCTGCATGTTTCTTCGTTTGAGCTCGTGAGCACGCAGCCGAAAGCCATGTCTCTTGTCACTCTGCCGCCAGAGATTCTTCTTAGCATTGCCGAGAGGCTGCCCAATCTCTGTAGCATCAATGCTTTATCGCGGTGCAGTCGACTTCTCAATAGAGTGTGTAATCTTCCACTCTACCAATATGACGGTGCATACTACGCTGCGGAGCGGGCAGTTGCCTATAATACCGTCTCACCTCTGCAAGGCCTGAAACGTGTCGGAATCTCATTGAATGAATGCGGTGTAGACGTTCTTCACAAAGCGACCGAGAGAGGCCTTCTCGGATTGGTCAACTATGTTTTAGATACCGGCGAGATTGACATCAACTCACGAGGCTATCAGAGTTACCACGGAAACCCACTCCAAGGAGCTACGCCTCTCTATATCGCCGTGTATAACCAGTGGGAAGACGTCACCAAACTACTGCTCGATTGTGGTGCCAACCCTTCTGTACGCTGCGGGCCAGATCTTTCCTGGTGTCCGCTCACTTTGGCCGCCGTGAATGATAAATTTGGCATAGCCGTGATGCTATTCGCAGCTGGAGCAGATGTCTCCTGTCCCAATCCTGTCATCGGTGCTGCGCTGAAGGGAAAGCTTGGCATGGTCACAATGCTACTCGACGCTGGTGCCGACCTTTTTGCCACTGATTCTCACGGAGTCTGCCTGTTCAGCGCGGCATTCAGGTCCAGCAAATGCGGTTCGCTTGTAGAGATGCTTCTCACCCGAGGCTCTTTCGACCCAGCTGATGGAAAGAACGACTATCTCACAAGTGCTGTAAGATTTGGATGGTACAAGGTTGTCAAGATGTTGATTCATAAGGGTGCCGATGTTGAGTACAGGGAATTTGGAGATCGATCAATGCCACTGCTGATGGAGGCCATCGATTGGGGGCAATATGGCAACGCATGGTTGCTCATCCAGCAGGGCGCCGACGTCAACGCTCGAGGCCCGGACCAGTCCTGCGCGCTGCATTATGCATGCCGAAATAAACATTTTCCCCTTGTCGAATGCTTACTCGCCGCCGGGGCAAACGTCTCAGCTATCAACGCTGCGGGGCATCAGCCGTTGAATCTTGCGTGCGAGGCTGCAAGTCCTGATTTCGTCAATGTCCTACTCGACCATGGCGCTGACATCTCGGCCACCAACCCACTTGGCATGAGCGCTCTCTATTCTGCCGCGGGATTCGGTCACTTGTCTGTCGTTGAACTGTTACTGAAGCGTGGTGCTGATGTGGAGCGGGGGACCAAACATGGAGAAACGCCCCTGATGATGGCGGCCAGGAAAGGCCACAGCGATGTCGTTGATATCCTCATCAGTCATGGCGCTAAGCTAGAAAGCACCAACGCCGCTTGTTGTACGGCGCTTCTCGCTGCTGCTAAGGAGGCACAGGCGGACGTTGTCGATGTTCTTATATCCAACGGAGCCAACGTGCAAGCGAAAAACTCCAGAGGTAGCAATGCACTGATTGTAGCGGCCGCAGTACCCAGCAATAAATCAACAGTGGACAGGTTACTTCAGGGTGGCCGTATAAAGATCGATGCCCAAAACGTATATGGCCGCACGGCGCTATTCAACGCGGCGATGCGCGGCCACGTCGAGGCCGTTGAGAGCCTTCTATTGCACCAGCCCCCGGCCGACGTGACTATCGAAGACCACTGGGGAGCTACGGCACTATCCATGGCTGTGCGCAACGGCCACACACGTATCGTCGCGATGCTTCTGGCGGCGCCCAATCCGTCTCCGCTCTTCTTGGGCCGCAAGGACAGCCATGGCCGCAGTGTCCTCGACTGGGCGCGGCGGACCGACACGAGTGCGATATGGCGCTTGCTGGCGGCTGCGCCCGGAGGCGCCGCCGTGGACATTGTTGGAGAGGAAGAGGAAGTCATGCTGCACTTCCGCCCTACAGGGTGCTATTGTGACGTCTGCGGCCGGTGCAAGGCGTCCAAAGGCGGCATGATGCGAGCTTGTTCTACGTGCAGCGGCGACGGAGCGCCGGCATTTGGCATCTGTAAGTTCTGCGTGGAGGACGGGATCAAATGCGTCAAGGGGCATGACGCATATATGGCGAAAGAATGCAGTCATCCCTGAGTGGCGGGAGACAGGGGACATGCTGGGGGACATGCTGGGGGACAAGTAGATGAAGTCATGGGGGACTCGCAGCTTCAACTTTACATATAAACAGCAAAGCATTTACATTTAGAGGCACTTCTCTATCAATATCGTCGTAGACCAGCAAAAAATGATGCGTCGAACACCGGATTCGTTTCACCACGCAGTGACCCCCATCATCCCTGCCCGTTGCGTTTTCGTTTGGGAATGCCTATCTGCAGCTGGGACATTGGGATCCTCTGATACAGACGGCATTTTCGGGGCCGCAGTCGTCGCAGCATCTCAGGGTCGGCGGGCAGCTCATGCGGCCGCACCACTGCAGGCGCGCGTCGAGCGCGGCCGGCACGGGCGAGGCAGCGGTCATGCTGGCGATGCAGGCGACGAGGAGGCACGCAGGCTTCATGTTTTTGATTCAAGAGTAATGTGGTAGTGGCACAGTAGTAAAGACAGAATAGCTGCAGGTAGAAGTCTGGTAAAGAGAAGAAACTGTAAAGAAAAGCACTATTAAAGAGAAGAACTATAAGTGAGTCGACCAGTTACGAAATCATCACGAATGAGCGACTTGTATAGTTCTCAGCACGGTTCAGCCGCTTGAGCTCCTTCCTGTTTGGCGCAGTCTGCGGGATAACACTGCATACGTCCTCGCAAACTGTCCATATTCTGCCCGGCCCGGCTTCAGCCGAATCCTGCGCACGAGGCTTACCTACCGTGGTGTGCCTCGTGTGTTGCTCGCAATATTGGCAACTTTGGCAAGATGGCAACCGAAGCTCCGAAACACCGCCCGCTCCCTCATGATGCGGAGAAGCTACAGTCTCCCCCTCCGGAAAGTTTCTTGGCACCGAAACGCGCGATTCAGGGCCACAAAAACACTGAATCGGGTTTGCCAGATCAACAGAACCACCGACGGCTAGAGGTACCCCCAAGGCCAGCGCGAGCACTGTTAATCTCCATTTGATCAGGAACATCCATCTGGTGGCCATGTTTCCACGCTAATTAACAGTTCTACTCGGGAGAGGGCGTGCACAGAGCCAAAAAGGCCATACGATTCAGATCAATAGTTGGCGAAATAGATGATTCGTCTATTCCGTACATGGATGGCATCTAATCAAAAGCGACAAAACCTCCCGTTTCTATATCCAGAATCCGTCATCTAAGCATACAGCGCATCAATCTCACTCGCAAACTCCACAAACACCCGCTGCCGCATCACATTCCCCTTGTCCGTCCGCGGCAGCCTCGCCGTCGACGGCAGCACGCACACCTTGTCCCTCGTCATCTCCGCGTGCGCCGCCACCACTTCATTCGCCGCCGCCACCAGCGGCCATATCGCATCCAGCAGCGCCTCCCTCCCCACCTCCTCCGTGGGCAGCAGCAGCAAGCCCGGCACCGCGCGCCCGACGCCCACCACCACGGCCGCCGCCACCAGCGGGTGCGTCTGCACGCGGTCCTCGAGCGGCGCGCCCAGCACGTTGAGCGCCGTGCTGAGCGTCAAAAAGTCGCCGTCGCGGCACACAAACTTCCACGCGTCCGGCTTGTCGGGGTGCGGCTGCATGATGTCCCCCGTGCGGTAGCTCTCCCGCGGCGCGTCGGCCTCGTCGTGGCCGTACAGTCCGGGAAAGGTAGGGCAAAAGACAATCTCGTGCAGCGGCGCGTTGCCGGGCACCGGATCCAGCAGGATGTGCGGCCGCAGCACCGGATGAATCTGCACATAGTCCCAGTCCGGGTCGCCCCGCGGCCTGTACATGGACGTTGCAAAGTTGCGCGTCGCCTCGGAGCTGCCCATCGACGTGCTGATATTCACCCCCTGCTCGACCAGATACGCGCCCATCGCGTCCGCCAGGCGCGCGCCGCCCGCCGTCACGTAGTCCGCCGCGCGCAGACACGCGAGCCCGCGCGGGTCCCCCGCGACGAGGCCAATGTTGTGCGGCGTCGCGGGCACAAACGGCGGCCGCGCCGCCTCGAGCGCCTCGATGATGGCCGCGCCCGTCATCTCCTGCAAGGTGTCCATGACGTGGCACGTCGCGCCGTAGTAAAACGTGCCGAGCAGTATGCTCAGCCCCCAGCCGTGGTACAGCGGCCACGAGAGGATGGAGTCGCGCGGCTCCGCCGACGTGAACAGCGAGAGCGCGACGTGTGCGTGGCGGTACGGGATGGGCCGCGGCAGGCCCGTCGAGCCCGACGTGGAGAAGAGGAGCGCCATCGTCTGGCCCTGCTCCTCTCTGGAAAAGAAGCGCTTCGACGTGGTGGTGGTGGTTGCAGCGCTGCGCGTGTAGACGGCGCGCGGGACAAACGGAATGGCCGCGGTGGTCGGCTGCAAGGCGACAATGTCCTGGAAGAGCTCGGCCGTGCCGGGCGTGGCGTCGTGCGCAATGGCGTCCCCATGGGCGTCGCTCAGAAGGCTCGCGAGGCCGACAGCCTTTTGCCGGAGCGACATCATGGCGACGCAGTACCCGAGGCGGGTGAGCGCAAACAGGTGCACGACCCAGTCGAGGTTGGGGTTTCCAAGTATGCCGACGACACGGCCGAGTTTCTATTGTGTTGTCAGCATTATTGTCACATTTTTATTGTATTTCTTTTTTGTTTCTTCTCTTGTATATACAGAGACGGAAACGTACAGGCTCATGCCCCGACTCGACGAGGTGCTTCACAGCCGCATCAACATAACCGTCAAGCTGCGCCGCCGTGTACATCTCAAAGTAGCTTCCTCCGTCACTACGGTCCGCACGCGGATACGCAAAGAGCGTCGGCGACGGCGTCTTGCCGACGTGCAGCGAAAGCACGTCGTCGAGGACGAGCACCCGGCCGCGCTGCCGGGCCTGCTCCTCAAACGCGTCTTGCGTGAAGCGCTCCATGTTTAGGCCGGGCGGGGTGAGAAAATAATGATAAAAAATTACAGGGTCTTCTTGAACATATATAATGAGAGAAGAAGAAGCAGAAAAGACTTGGATGTTTTTACGATTTATAGATTTCGTAAGAGCTTACATGGCGACCATGTACCCCGCCCGCTTGCCTCCCCCGGCCCTCGTCGTCATTGTCGGCCGCGACAGCGGACAATCCATGCCCCGAGCCTTCGGCACATCTAGGTAACTCCCAAGCGGCAGCCCCCCTGTGCTTTCGGGTACTTTTTTTTCTTTTAGCCCAGGTTATTGCCTATTTGTGTTGCAGCCCGAGTACAAAAACGGGCCTGGCAACACCATAGTGATCATCACTCCCCCCCCCCCCCCCCACAGCCCCGGGCCGCCGCGTCCAAATCGTCCGAATGTCCGGATTACATATTGATTAATCTAAACATCACACGAGACGAGAAAGAAAAGGGCATCAGGGAAATAATGTCGGTGCTACACGGACCCGACTTTGTCTGCGCCCCCACGGCGCCCGGAGTTATTCATACCGTTCGTGGGCCTGCGCTATACTGGCCGATCCGTCGGAGCAGTCGACGCCACCGCAGCCTTGCTCCCGCTCGCTCGTCGCTCTTGTCTGTACTCCGTACAGCTAGTCGGGGCTGAATCTCATACAGTCAAGAGCCTCAGATTGGTGGCGCCGGCGCCGCGTTGCGCCATTTCTGGATACGCTATCCCCTCATGTGCGTCAATCCTACGCAAACAGGATATTCATGGCCAAGACACGTAAATTATGGGAAAGTTTTTTTTTTTCCAGATACTACACACTATATAGGGACCAGTCGTCCGTTCAACTTTCCAAGCCTCGAATTCCTCCCAGCACGACGCCCGCCCTAACAAGTTTTCTCCTAAACCCGTCCATAAAGAAAGGACAAACAAGAAACAAATAGGTAAAGTAAACAAAGGAAAAGTAGAATAGCCAGTGTGGTATACATGGGAATTCAAGCATAAAAAATGTGCTACGTAATTTCAAAACTCGTACTCCGCCCCGTCGCTTACCTCTTTTTTACAACTTAATCTGCCTTGGTCGCGGTAGCAGCGGCTGCTGTCGTCGTGCCGTTGGCTCCCGTGCTCGTTGGTGAGCTGGGCTTAGCCTCATCCGTCGTGGAACCAGCCTTGGAGCCGTTCGTCGCCGCCTTCTTGTCATCCTCCGGTGCATCGTCATAGTCTTCGTCGATATCCTCCATCTTCCTGCCCGCGCGCTCAGGCTCAGACGATGCGGGGGCCCGGGGAGCACTGCTCGTCTCCGTCGGTTCCTCTTTGGGAGTGACGGAAGGCTGCGCCTTTTCCGGTGCAGCCTCGACGGGGGCAGGCGCTTGCATGGGGGGCAGCTGGCTGCCCGTCACGCTATGCTGGGGGTGGTGATGAGCAGCCTCAGAGGGGTGATAGTCGCTCTTGGGGATGGACTCGTCCGCTCTGCGAGGCTCCTCCACACGACGCTCCTCACCACGAGGCGAGGGGCGCCGGAAGCCTTCCTTGGGAGACATGGACGGCCGCCGGTGCTTGGCATCCTCCAGACGTGCGCGGTTCTCCTCGTTGGCTTGCTTCTTGGCCGCCGAATCCTCCTCCCACTCGCGCATGCGCTTGGGTCCGACTGAATCATCCTCCCACTCGCGCATGCGCTTAGGTCCGACCGAAGGAGGGCGGTCCTCTTGGCGCTGTGCTGCGGCTTCGGGAGCAGCCGCCGAGGGGGGAGGGGGGCCGTTCTGCCCGTTCTCACCCACAGGTGGTAGTGCCTCGCCTGGGTATTGAGGTGGAGGCGGCGCCTGGCCGGGGTACGCAGGTTTGGGTGAGGGGATATGGCCCTCGCGGCCGTCGGGTCGGGGGCTGTTGGTGGGCCGGAACGGGCCAGCGCCGTTGGGAGGTGGCACTGCTGGACCATTAGAAGGGCCCGGGGGCAGCGCCGACGCAGAGGGTGTAGAGCCACTAAAGTTGGGATTGGCCACGCGGCCTTGGGATTGAGGAGGATATGGGTGGGCGGGAGGAGGCGAGGCGCGGCGAAGCGGGCCAGGTCGCTCAGCGTACGGGGGCTGCTGCTGAGCCGGCGGCGGTTGACGGTGGTCAGGTTGCGGCGGGCGATGGTCGTGCTGAGGGCTGGGAGGACGCTGCAGGGGAGGAGCAGGGCCGCCTCGGAAAGGTTCACCGCGGCTCTCATACGGGTTAGGTGGCTGAGGAGGCGGGTTCACGTTGGACAGCCCACGGGCCCAGTTCTCGCCAGCGCCCTGCGGAGCAGGAGGAGGACCGCCAGCAGGAGCTTGGGCAGTAGAGCCTCCCCACTGGGGACCGGTCGGGCCTTGAGGACCAGCGGCCTGGTAAGCCTGCGGGTGGACATCAGCCGGCTGAGGAGCGGCGGGAGGAGCACCGCCGTTGCCAGAGCGGAGCAGCTGAAGACGCGTCTTGATGTGCGGGTTGCCGGGATCAAGCTCGGCAGCCCGTTGGTAGGCATCGAGAGCATCAGAGATTTGGTTGTTACACGACTCGTACTGGAGCGGGTTAGTAAGAGGCGGGCACTTGGGATAACGAAGGAGAGCTTACCAGAGTGCCGAGATCGTACCAAACTTCGGAGATGTAGGGGTTGAGACGGATTGCGCGGGAATAGGCATCAAGTGCGTCCCTGTACTGGTTGATCTGGTAATACAAGACACCGATCGAGCACCAGAAAGTGGGGTTCTTCCCATCGCGATAGACGGCCTGTTGATACGCCTCATAAGCTTTGGGATACTTTTGCTGTGACATGTAGCATCTGCCAAGCAGATACCAGCTCTGTGCGTCGGTGTTATCTGTTGCTGTTAGCGACGGCTTGTCCGAGAAGGACTGCAGAGGTTGACGTACCGGCATTCACAGACTTTTCAAGGTACTGAATGGCGCGATCTTGGTACTCGTAAGAGTTGCTCTGCTGGTGGTGGAGCCAGCCGAGCTGCTGGAGGACCTTGGCGTGGGTAGGCGAGTGATCAAGGACGCGCTGGTAGGCTGCCTTGGCGCTGTCGAACTAAAGGGTTGTCAATTTAGGATGGGTGATGGGTTGGCGTGGCAAAAAAACGTACGTCTTTTTGCTGCTCATGAACATGGCCAATCTGGAACCAAATGTCCTCCTGCGTGAGGGGGCCAGGGGGCGAGCTGACAATGTACTTGAAGCACTGCTAAGAGTCAGATGCGATTCGCGCAGAGATCTGAAGTCCGGGTTGAACTTACCTCGAGACTCTGTGGGTATTTCTGTTGCTGCTTATAGATTATACCGAGGCGAAAGTAAATCTCGTTGGCCTTTTCAAAGTCGGGCTGGATCTGCATGACTTGGGAAAAGGCCTCCTCGGCATAGTCGTAGCTGCCGTAGCGGTCGTAGAGGATACCGATGCCATACCAGAGCATGGGGTCCTTGGGATCGCGCAAGTTGACCAGGGCTTGCTGGTAAGCATCGTAGGCCTTTTGGAGGTTCTCGGTCATGAGGAAGCAGTGACCTGGGAAATTAGCAGGGGAGCAGATGGCGTCGTGAGTAATGATACTTACCAAGGTTGCCCCAGGCTTCGCCATTGTTTCTATCGATATCGACAATAGTGCGGAAGAAGTCAAGGGCCTTGTCAAAGGCCTCGCGACCCTTGAGTAGCATGCCGATGGCGTTGAGGGCGGTGATGGACTGGGGGTTGGCGATGAGGGCGCGCTCGTAGGCTTGGAGGGCATCCTCGGGGGTGCGCAACAGTTCTGAGAAGCTGCCTGCAGAGGATATTAGTGATGATGCGACGATGCAGAAGACGGGCCAAGCTTACCGATCTGCAGCCAAACCTGTTCGTTGAGCTGCTGGATCTGGGCGGATGGGTTGTACTGGCTGGAAGGGCCGCCGTGAGGCGGAGCGCCAGGCGCCTGCGCCTGCTGGTGCTGCATCTGCATCATGGTGGGCGAGGGATGATGGTTGGCAGCCATTGCTGATGACGGTCGCCGAGTGGGAGCCGCACGCGAATGTGTGCCAGGTCGGGGCGTTGCGAGTTGAGCGGCGGCGGCGGGACGATGCCGGACTCGGTGGAATTGCTCAATGGCGAATTACGTATAAACGAGTCAACAATTCAAGGCGACGTGTCGCAGTGTTGCGGAAGCCAGAAAATGTCGAGTTTGCGTGGTCGTGCAGGCGCGCAGCAGGGGGGGGGGGGCCTCTCTAGGTGCGGCGGGAAGCCTTACAAGACGGGGGGGCCGCGGCGCAGCTGTGCAGAAAAAAAATAAAAACCGACGATGCACACGAAGCGGAGGATTCGCGCAAGGTGAGGGACGGGAGGCGAGTCTGGGGAATGACGAGGCCGGTTATGGCGAGAGGAACCAGGATGGGGGTTGATTGCAGAGACCTGGGCCGCCGTGAGATGTGCAGACTGGATGGAATTGGGGGGGAGGAGGAGGAGAGAGGAAAACTGGTCATTGGGGAGAGGCTGTCTGGTGGAGGAAGGACCTGCACCGCTGGCCGAGCCAAACTCCCCTTACCCATGAGAAATGGGAGGGAACGGGCAGGCTAGCGCGACGGTGGGCGTGTGCTGTGGGGACGAGCGGCTCCACAGGGAGCGAGTGGCCCGGCGCATGGGTGTTGGCTGGTCGGGATACCTGGCGCTGGCATGTAGTTGTGCGCGCGGCGCCAAGTACAGGGACCAGCGGGCAAAGGGGGGTGCGTCTTGTCAACGGGGGGGCGTGCGGCGATGCGGGCATGGGTGGCACTGGTGCGGATGCACAGCCAAAGTGTGTGTGTGTGTGTGATGGCACTGATGGGGCGCTGATGTGGAGGGTCAATGGGTGTGTGCCGGAGTGGGCCGGGGCTGGGGCTGCCCAGCAGGTGGCTTGTCAGTCTGGTGGTGGGCTGGCGCTGGGTTGCTTGCTGGCTGGCCTGGTGGCGGCGAGGCCTGGCGCATCCACTGTAGCCGGGCCCTGTCTGGCCGTCTGCCTGTCTGTCCCCCAGCCGCAGAACCCGCCCACTCCGTCATTGTAGCGGGTCTCTACCCTGGGGGGCCTACCAGTACGTACCAGTTCAGTGCTAGGAAATCAAACAATGCGTTGGAATAAATGATAAAATACGAAAATAAATACTCAAAATAAATACTCTGAATAAAATAAACCCTACGTCGTGCAGACGACGACCACCACCAGCCTAGCAGGGCCCGCCCCCCCGGAATCGCCACTCCAGCGCAACCCTTTCTCTGCTGCATGACGCCTCTCCACCAAGCACCGGTCGATGCCTCAGTACGCCGTGCTCCAGAGTCTAACCCGACCTGTCTGGAAGCCTCGACGCCCTCTCTCGTCCGGTCCCTTCTGTCACGTCTCCCGCCTGCGCACACAGCAGCCCTCCTGCATGCCACCCGCGTAACCCAGCACAGGGCATCATGTAGCACATGGCACGGCAGCCGGTGCAGCAAGCGCGTGGAGCGTTGCATTACGTTGTGCAAGGCCCCCGTGGAGCGACCTCAGTCTCCCTTGTCGTCCCTTTTTTCTTTTTTTTTTCTTTGCTGTGCAACGACGACGACAAGGTTTGCTACACCCTCCAACGGATATAGGTAATAAGCCCGACTGTCGCTGTGCTACCCAGCCTGCGCGCCGCGTAACCCGAATAAAAATACAAAATAAAATGAAAATGGCGACGTGCTTCCTCTCATCTTGCGGCTCGCCGCAGGACAAACGTAACCGGGGGCCATTGCGGCCCCTGTTGGCAGGATAGTACTGCCATATGTGGCAAGCAAAGCCACAGCCACAGATGGCTTGGACGTGGTTATGAGGCTGCATCGCGTATCACCGGGCTATTATCTGGACCCTGTCGTGCTGGTCCAGGGTGAGTCAGCTGCCGCACCGTCTTGCCTGTGGCAGCGCTCCTCATGTATTATTTCCAATCCGGCTTCCCCTGACTCACTCTCCACCAGCATTGTCCTGCAAGTCCTGTTGAAATTGTCTTGTTTTTCCTTTGCCCGTTTGTCTCTGGCCCAAGACCAGCGATGGCCCCCAAAAAGATGGGGTAGAGCCACCACTTGCAGTTTGTTCGATCTGCGCCAAACAATCCCGTAGCGTGGCAAGAGACCGATATATACCAGTATGTTTGCAGTAACAAATAGAGAGACAAATATGGGTTCAAAATGTAGTTCATAATCGTGCACATGGGATAGCGCTTTATCGGCTGCCATTTGCCGGGATCAATGCCTACAACTGCCCCTACCCTGTACCTCACCAAAGACATGACCGTTTTTGCCAGCCACCCAAAGGCACGCCAAAAAATATTGGAAACGCAAGAAAAATCAGTCAACGGTGTGGCTCCCCTCGGTACAGATTAAACGCAGATATTGACTTTGGCATGATGCTGTGACTTTTTTCAGCAACAAGTGGCCGGATACAGCGGGTGGTCAAGGCTGGAGACATGATTTAAGCTACGGCACGTGACTTTTGGCAGGCACAGCAAAAAAGACCCGTACCTTGGCCTCCCGGGCTGTCCAGTGCCCAGCTGGCAGCTGGCAGGCTGCATCGCTCGCATCGGGCCCCAGGCGACAAGCCCAAGCCGGGCAAGCCCAAGCCCAGCGACGAGACGGGACCCGCTCCCCTTGTTCGGTTCGAGAACATCGCTTCCGGGCGTGCCACCCACCTGTGCGAGTGGGCCTTTTTAGCTTTCTTATTTTATTTTATTTAACCCTTTTCCTCACACGCCATGTTTATTTTCTGACAACACGGGGGCAACGCGGTCTTTATCCGGTCCCTATCGAGAGGGTCGCACATCATCCCCCCAGCACTAGCCACAGCACCGGCGCGCCACACTTGCTGAGCCGCCACGACAAAAACTGCGGCACTATTTCCGTTCGCAAAAAGGATTCATTTGGCGACAACAAAAAACTGAAACCGGCTGAAGAACGAGCAAGGGAAAAAAGAAAGCCACACACACACACACACACACACCGCGCGTGTGCAAAGTTTTCGTTTCATTCTAGTTTTAGCTCCTCTTTCCGTCTCGTCGCCAATCTCAGAAGCGGACGATCGGGGGAGAATGCGAGCAGCAAGGTCCGTCCAGTCTGTTCGTTGGCAAAAAGATCTGTGCGGACGGACAGCCCAACAAAGCTCTTGTCTCTTTCAGCCTCCCCTCCGCTTGTAGAGCCAAGCCCCCCCCCCCCCCCGCCCCAACGCCAACCGACAGGCGATTCGGCACGTAACCGTGTGTCTTGCCCGCCGGCGAATCACAAGGCAGAACATTTGCCCGCAAGGCATCAAGGCACCAGAGCGGGGAGGTCATGACAGCCAAGGCCGGTCCCCACCTGCCCACCACCCCTATTTCCTTGCAGCAGCAGCCAGCAACAGCAGCAGCAGCAGCAGCAGCAGCAGTAGCAGCAACAGCAACAACAGTGGTGTGCTCGCTGGTGGGAAAAGCTTCCGAAAAAATGGGCATCAAAACTCCGCACCAGTTACCACCAGCGTTGACGTCGAAGACATGCCCCGTCTTTCTCGGTTGTGAGATTGGCCCTAATCGCTTCGCAAGTCACTCTCTGTCTTTCCATCAGTTGCTCCACGATACCGTCCTGCATGGATCGGGTGCCGAGCTGCACGCACCAACTATCATAGCATCCACGCTGGGTCAAGCCGCTTCCTGCCAAAGTCTACCATCCTGACGACGTGGCCCAGGCTTCGAGATAGCCTCTACGACTACAAACACATCAACTGATCCGCTCCCTCTATTCCCCAGATATTCTCGTGGAACGCGTCCAAGACAGGACATGCAAGCGGCGTGGCCTGCACTTGGCTGGTATGCTTCCCTCCATCTAGCCTGGCAGCTTTGTGGGTTTGAACCTTTGCTGCGCTCCTGTGCCTCAGACAGGCCCGGATCGCTTGCCACTGGCATCTGCAGGTCGACTTTCCTAGATGATGGTACATCTGACAATGATGAATTCCTCTTTAAAGCCACCACCCAAGCTTTTTGACGGCCCCACCCTGATAAGGTACTCGTGTTTTGATTAGCGCCCGCAGCCAGGTTGTGACGATTTGCGGCGCAATGCTAATTATGCTATTGCCAACCGACGAAACTACAATGCTAGGCTGCATTGATCCCTTCCCCCGTTCACCCCTCGGAATGCATCCCTCGTTGGGGGCTCCAGGCGGGAGCTAGCCAGCCTCTTGGGCGCAGTGTCGCACGAAGCATGTGAGTTGCCAAACATTTCTGCAAAACCTCACATCAGGATGACTGTCGACCGAAAAGGGCCCTCCACCGTGCCACTGTGGAACACGGCGTGCAACATCTTTTTTCTTTTTGCCTTTGTCCGAATCCTATTACTGCCGATGGCCGCATCCACGAGCCTCGGCGACATGGGGTGGGGGGCATAGTCCGTATGTGTGTATTACTTGGGCACACCACCCACACATGACCGCCACCCACCACATCACTGTTTGTCATGACCACACTGCGCACGCACATCAATTATGATGAAGGGCGACATCCGTCCACCGCATCGAACCCGCTGAGGGAATGTGCGCCCAGCCGGTCAGCAATGCCGCCACCGCGCAACATGTCATGCGTCCTGACGACTGCATCCTGCGCCGACTGCGCCGTCTGCGCCGACGATGGTGGCATCCCACACCTCGCAGCCTGACCTCTCCTTACCTCAGCGCTGTCGTTTTCCACCCACCTTTGTCTGTTGCGCTGTGCCAAGAGCTCTGACGACCTGGGTACTCCCTCGGCCCTGCACCCCAGCTGCAACGTGTGCGCCACGGCCGTCTGCCCCGGTGCATCTGTCCCAGACTCCGCTACCTCACGCCGCCGGCCTTTTCTTGGCCCAGACGACGGAAAAAGACACGATAGGCCCAAGACCGGGGTTGGCGCAACCTAACCTCGCGCCCGGCTATCTTCCGCTACCCAACGCCCATGTCTCATTACGATCCTTGACATGTTGCATTTGTTTTGGTCAGTAGGAGCCCGCGCCTTGGACAGACAGACGTTGCAAACATGATGACCCTAGAGCCTCATCGCCGGTGTACATGCTGCCTTGCCCCTAGTTCGTCAGAGAACTCCTCCTCGGCAGCCAAGTTTCGCAACCAACTAGTCGCAAACTTCTCGGCACTAACAGACAGTAGGCGGCCCTATTTTCCTCATCCTTGCTAGGCCCGGCCGTGAACCGACTCGGCATTTTTTCACTGAATTCTTGTGCCACGACAGGCCTGTACCATGGATACAGCTAAAACGGCGCTGCACCTGCACGGCGCGTTTCGTTTCACAATGGGGACTCTGCTGGCGCCGACCCCAGGGTTTCACCCTGTGGGCTAAGGTAGCCAGCCAGATGCAGGCGCCGCAGACTCCAGACGACGCTAGCAAGGCAAGGCCTTTTCCCGCCTCTGATCGCACAGTACGGGTACCTTGGTGATGGATCACCATCGCACAATCGGTCACATGATCGACTTCAGGGTGCCTACGAAAGCCGCTACCAACTCTACAATACAGCCGGCCCCAAGCTAACAACAAGGTTCAACTACGAATTGGTATACAACGTAAATACGCGTAGTCGTTGCCCTAAAAATATTGCCTCCTCGAGAAGGAGAATAGGAGAGTTTGGCGCCGAGGTCGCTAGCTAGTACACAAGTCGAAATGGACGCGGCTCATCAATCTCCCGGTTGGAACCGCGCCAAAGTCTTCAAGCTTGGGTATGGGAATCGCGGCGCCAAAATAAAACACAGTCCCCATGTGATTTGTGATAATTACACACCAAGTGCAAAAAAAAAAAAAAGACGAGGTCCAGAATCAGCCTACTTTGTGAGGGAGGCTGGTTGCCCTCGATGAATAAAGTTTGGGCGAAGCCGTCACGACTAAAAATAAAATGAAAATCCCACAGGTGACTCTGGATGATGGGAAGCGTTTTCCTATTGTTTCTTTTGTGCGAAGTAGGGTCTTCCGTTTTCCTGTGGGGGCGCACACTGGTATATCCCGCCCAACCTCGTTGGGATTCCTAAACACGTACGGGATAGTGGACGGTGGAAGGGGTATCTGCAGTATAGTCGAGCTTATTTTTCTTATATGATATACTTGCTGAACCGGCGCAAAAACCTCCTCGTACGTTTGCTAAAGCAAAGTCTGCCGTCTGTAATGGAAACGGTCGGTCCTGGTCTCCTGTGCAAGCTGCTGCGTTGAAAGGGATGGGCGCGGCGCGGCGCTCCTTGTTTCGGTTGGATCTAAGTAGTAGCGAGCACTCGTAGAGAATCGGGTTCTGCTGGCTTGAGGCTTAAGTAAATCAAAGTCGCCGTCAGCGGTGACATACACGGACCGGCACAAGCTGGTTGAGTGAGCGCGTGATGGATCAAGGGATGTTCCTGAGGCGGCAATCAATGGACCAGATATGAAAAGCTCCAAATGTCCAGACTGGCAGTTGAAGCAGACAGATATAAAATGAAGGGATACCCACGGTCTGGGACAAGAAAAAGGATTCGGTGCATCTCTGATCCGAGGCACTGCCGTCCTCCCGGCCGCCAGCCCTGGATCCAGACTCGGACCAGGCAGCGCGGCGTTCGCTACAGAGTAGTCTTTGCTCATAGAAGCCCGGTTACTTTGAGTACAGTCCGCCAGCCCGGGGCGAGTTTGTCTACGCGCCGCCACGGTTTCATACGCATCGGCCATTCTTGTCCCGCTTCCACCCTGCGGGCCAGCGTATGCTTGTTAAACCAAAGGCGCACCGGCTGAATTGGGCAAAGGTTAAATCGACTCTTCCCAGAAAAAAAAAAGGCCTTGTTGTAATCAATGTTGTACATTGTGGCCGTTCCTATGCTCGTGCTGTAGCTTCGGAGGCTGGCGCAGGGCCGTGGTAGCCAGCAGGCAGAGACAATAATGGAAACAAACATGCGCAATAAGTTTGATGGCTCATGTTTCTGAGTGTGAAAGCGAACATGATGAAATGTGCAACTTTCCAGACGAGAGATGTGTTACACAAGACGTCGCTCACATACAGTCCATGATTACGAATGTCAGCCCTACCATGGGCCGTCGTAGCCGTGCCTTGCTCAGGCGGCATTCATCTAGCAAAGAAGTCAACAGGAGAGCTCGCGAAAAGCTGAGTTGGAGATGGAGCCTGAACAATCATCGAGAGGGCCAAGGCCAAGTTGGGATTTGGTACCTGCACCTACTTACGGGCCGACTTCGAGCTTGTGCATGTTTGCTTCGATTTTGAAACGAAGCCAGTCTCCAGTACGGGATGAAAAAAAAAAGGGACAAAACACGAAAGAGAGAGAGAGAAAAAGTA
The DNA here is from genome assembly GCA_001455915.2 of Samsoniella hepiali. Classification (NCBI taxonomy): domain Eukaryota; kingdom Fungi; phylum Ascomycota; class Sordariomycetes; order Hypocreales; family Cordycipitaceae; genus Samsoniella; species Samsoniella hepiali. The sequence goes on along the minus strand of LNDK02000014.1, from coordinate 110,601 downwards.
GAACTCCCCGGGTAAACATATATGCAGTGCTTCCGAGGGCGTTGCATGTTTGTCCGCCCCTGCTGAGCAGCTGAGCCAACGCCCATGCGGTGCGACGAGGGGGGGCAGCGCTCCGTCGCCAGACACGACAAGCGAGTGTAAGCAGCCGCAGAGGAGCACGACATGATGAGAGAAGAAAAAGAACAAGACAAAATAAGTTGTAGGGCCGGGTTTTCTCCTGTGTGTGTTATGTTGTGTCGTGCGACTAGAGGATGCTGTACGAGGAGGTGACCTCGTGGAACTGCTGTGCGCAAAACTTGGGGTTGTACGTCTCTACACAGAGCGTGGTACGTTAAAAGAAATATGTAAAAAAAATTAGAACAAATTAAACAAGGAAAAATTGAAGTGATATCAAAAGCTGTCCCTCCGCCTTGATTGAGATTCTTGCCTTTGCGCTCTTCATTGTAATAGTCTGTGGAGTGAGAGCATTTCCTACATGTCTCGCGCGTAACTGGAAGAAACCTAGCAAAATAAAGAGGTGAGACCTGTGTGTGTCTCCCAGGTCGTGTCCATCACCGGTGCCGAGTCAACGATGAATACAAGCGTGCCTCTGGATATTGTGCTCTGTCTCGTGCCAGCATTCCGGCACACCTGTACCCCCCACCACTTTTGACACAGGGCCTCTGCTTGGGCGTCCATGACAATATCGCGATACGCCCTCTGCACAATTGCAAAGAGCGCTTCCTTCAGGGCTCCCAGGCTCTCCCTATCAACGGTATAGTTTGCAGGCCGTTTCCTGCATCCGAGGCCTGCCAGGTGACGGTGGTTGCAGCCACAAGCACCCAGTCCATCATGTGATTCGTCCAGATGGTAAAAGGATCATGCAATGACACAATTAGTAAGCTTTCCATGCACCAAACCGACCGATAAAATGTAAACCTATCCTGCTCGCTTCCTTGTCAGACTAAAGACAAACCATGTCTTCTTTCGCGAAGTATGGCTACTCCTACCCTTTGCGCGTGGTGTCGGACCAAAGTCTTTGATGCCGACACATTACAGCGCGCAAGGCCGCGCGAGTACGAGCACGGTGCATTAAGGAGGGGCGGCGCCGACAAGCTACTAACGGCATTGATGGGACGTCTTTTCATATCACAACAGTCAAGAAACCTCTGACGGCCGGCGGCGTACCTGGGAGCAAAACACGTCGTCGCTGCTAAGGACGGCAAAGCAGCTCCTCGGCCACGCCCTAAGATATGGCGATGCCCGCCGTACGGTCAACGAGGCCGCGGGATCTGCCGGCACTGCCCAACGGAGCGGTCAGGTCGGTCAGTCGTGCGTCTACGAGTCTGTCGACCTGACCAGAAACGAGATGCCGTTTGCGTTTCTGTTTGACGACGATCCGCGGCCGGCGGACGTCGAGGCGCTCTGGCTGCTGACGATGTCGGGGACACGGAGCCGTGGAGCTACATGTACAAAGTCGGCATCGGCGTCGTCGAGGTCAAGGGCGACGGCCGTTGCGGGTAAGCCCGTGTATAAGCGTGTGGGCTTGTTTGACCACGGGCGGCGGACGCGCGAGAGAAGCGACCCTGGACGATTTCGAGAATTCACCATCATGTAAGTGCATAGAACGGGCGAGTGGGCCGCCATGCACGACCTTATAATCTGAACTATAGTAGAACAAAAGAATAAAAACTCTGAAAGACAAAACTTGGTCGGAATTCTTTGAGCAAGTCATCTTCATCGTCTTTCCATATGTACTAGAAGTATGGCCAATTTCGCTACAGTTTCCACAGCACCAGCGGCGGGTTTCGTCCCGTCTCTGATGAGGATTCTCAGACCATCTCAATTCCACATCGAGATGTGTATAGTGCGAGATCAACCTACTCACACTATGTGGGCGACATTTCTGAATCTAGTGGTTGGTACCTAGAACGGGAGGCATTTTTGCCCGTGACTGTAGAAAATAAGCTCAACCGGCGTGGCGAGGATTTGGGGGGGTTGCATTGCATCCAAACAGAGACATTGCGCGCTGGCGGTTTACCCCTCATTGGGCGCGTCCCCGATGGCGACATTGCCCGGAGGCACCACGCTCCGAACCAAGCAAACTACAGCTACCGAGTAAAGCGCCCCGAGCATTCGCATTCGAGGGCATGGCGACAACGGCGCTGAAAATGGCGACTTTTTCGGTAGATAAGATGCGGGGAAAAACAAACACACAATACCAGACGAACGTGTATTGTACATATATATAGAGCTGACCGAGTCGGTGTAAATCGTGCAGCCGTCTTAATAGCCTTTACATATACCTACCTTACTTACTAGCGAACCTGCCTACGTTTATACAAAGAACCCCCACTCCTCGATATATCAAAGCAACCATGTCCGTCGCCGCCGAGTTTGAAGCCGCGAACCAGCAGTACGCTGCGCAGTTTACCAAAGGCGACCTCCCCCTGCCCCCCGGCCGGTACGTGCCCTCCTCCGCGGTGGTGTCGAGAAAGCCGAGATGATGATGTGTCGTTGCGGTCGTGGTCGTGGTGAGTTGGTTGAAGCAGTGAGGCATAGTTATCGCGATATGAATCCCCCCGCCCCAAACCTCGAGCGAAGCGAGGCAAAAAAAAAAAGCTAAATCAAGGGAATATAGAAAAGTCCTCGTCGTCACTTGCATGGACGCACGTCTCGACCCCGCCAAAGCCCTCGGCCTCTCAGAGGGCGACGCGCACGTCATCCGCAACGCCGGCGGCCGCGCCTCGGAAGCGCTGCGGTCCGTCATCATCTCGCAGCAACTCCTCGGCACGCGCGAAATCATCCTCATCCACCACGTACGTCTTTTTTTTTTTTTTTTTTTTTTTTCCTCGCTTCGCTCGACGTGGGGCTGCAAAAGCCACGCCATCCCTTTTTTATACAACTCGAAAAAAAAAAAAAAAAAAAGCTAATGCCCGGACAAGACGGACTGCGGCATGTTGACGTTTAGCGACGACGTGCTCCGCAACAAGATCAAGACGGAGCTCAACGAGACGGCCGATCACGTCGCGTTCCTGCCGTTTCCTGATCTGAAGCAGAGCGTCGTCGAGGATGTCGCGCTGCTGCGCAAGTCGGGCCTCGTGCTCGACGTGCCCGTCACCGGCTACATCTACGACGTCAAGACGGGCGCCATCACCAAGGTCTAAGGCCGTGCTTGCGAGTCTGTAATAGGAAGGATACCAAAGGAAGATATTGGCGTAGCAAGGGAGAGACAGGGCATACGTAATAATGATGATTCGTTTTCAGCTCGTTGGAAAATGCCCCAGCATAATGTGTGTATATGTGCGTGTGTAGTGCAAACCAGGATCCCCTTCTGCCTCCGAGATGAGAGATCCGCCCCGTCAAAGTAACAGAAAAAAGCTGAATATCGCTAGCATAAAAAAAATATGAATAACAAGGTATTAAAAAAAGGGTAACAAAAGTAACAAGAAACGGGCCGTAACCGGGGGGTATTTATCACAAACCACGTCGTTTACAGCGCACAGGCCCCATCGCTATATACTCGCTCGATGCAACATTCAACATCAGCCGGCATTCTAGTTCTTGCTGCTGTCGCTCTCCGGCTCAAACTTGGTCTCGCCGAGCATCTGGCCCTCGGTCGTCATGGCCGTCTGCGTCGTCTGCGGCTGCGTCTCCACGGGGGGCCTGGCCGTCTGGGCCGCCGGCTGCGGCGCCTGCTTGACGGCCGCGCTCGTGGCCGCACTCAGGCGCTGGTCGAGGGCGCGGAGGGCAATGGCTCTTCTGCGCTCCGCCTCGGCGCGCGCACCGCCCGGCGCGCCGCCACCACCACCCGGGCCGCCGCGGCGGTGCAGCCCGTCCCCGCGCGCAGCCGAGACGTCGGCGGCCGAAAAGGGCGTGCAGAGGCGCACGGCGACGAGCACGTCAAAGACGGCGCCGGCGAGGGCGGCGACGAGGGGCTTGGCGGGCGCCGGGAAGAACTCGGCAAAGGCAAACGTCTCGGCGGCGTCGCCGCGCAGCGACGCGGGCTGCGAGGCGTCGAGGTCGGGAAAGGCCGTCTTGTAGAAGCGCAGGTAGGTCCAGCTGGCGAGGAAGCCGTAGAGGGCCTGCCAGGCGGCGGCGCGCGAGAGCAGCGGGGTGAGGCCGAGGGCGGCGACGAGGCCCGTGTAGAGGAGCGGGGTGCGCATGACGCGCAGCGAGACGACGCCGCGGAAGAGCGTGACGGTGTGGGCGGGGACGAGCTGGCTAAAGGCGACGAGGAAGGCGATTTGCAGCGGGATGGTGCCGGCTATTGTGCTGAGGCTGTGGACATGGTTAGCGCGAGGTTTCGAGAGAAGATGATAGGAAAGAGAGAAGAAGATGGGAAAGAGAGAGAGAGAGAAAGAGAAGACGTACGTCCAGGTTTCGTTGCGCGTCAGGGTAAAGAAAAACACCATGGTGGCCAGGGTCAGGACGTTGGGGACCAGCGCGACGACGACGAGAAACTTGGCCAGGTCGGCCGAGGACCAGGCGCGCTCGAGGTAGCGGCCGCCCTGGTAGAGGGTGAAGCAGGCGACGGCGAGCGTAAACAGGTTGCTCTCGACGAGCGTCGTCGTGAGCAGCGTCCAGGGGTAGACGAGCGACAGCTGCGGGACCAGCGTCAGGTACGGCACGACGACGCTCGCCGTCTCGCTCCACTGGCGGTAGCGGATGGCGGCGCTGAGAAGCGACTGCGCGACGAGGGTGACGAGCAGCGCGCGGGTGACGGGCGGGATGTTGATGCGCGGCGCCATGGTTTGGTTTGGCAGGCCGCGGCGGTGGTGGCGGCTTGCTGGTTGTAGGGGGGGGGAAGGGGGTTCCGAGGTTTGGCGCGGCTGTTTTCGTTTCTTGTTCGGTTACCGATGCATGCGCCAGAGGGGGAGAGAGACGTTGGGCCGGTTTGGGACCAAGACAGGGTGGTGGTCAAGTGGGAGAAGTGACCAAGACGTTTAAACGTTGGATGCCTTTTTTTTGCTGGAGCTTTGTTCGGGAGAGCTGGCAACTAACTTGAGCACCCTGGCGCTAAGCCTGTTTGGGTCAGCCCCCTGTGGTTTTCTGCCTCAGGCGACCACGAACATGGCGCGCCATTCATCTCGATGCGCATGGTGGGAACTGATTTCGTTTGGCGAACCAAAGAGTGAGTGCTGTGGTTTGAGGGTGTGTATATCGGTGTATTGACAGATGTCGTTGAACTAGGTCCATATTTGTTGGACTTGTCGGATCGGGGCTATGGTGTGAGACGACGGGTACGGATCGAGGTGTATGTACGGAGCACCGTGACCAGTTGCGTGTGAGTGAGATGCTAGACAGGTCGGCCGAGGATGGAGTTTTATTATGCAGCGCAGTCAGATTTGTCCCCCCCTGTCGCGGGCCGAGTCATTGTGTCACTGATGCCGGCCGCGAACTCGATCACAAGATTCACAACCCTCATCCAATCTCGACAAGGATTGTACCCTGCAAACTTGTATAGATTTTTATCATTTCACCCCCTAGAAGTTTAATTGCAGGAGTATGCAAAGCACATTTTGGCAAGACGTGGCCAAGCAAAGGGCGGGCAAATGCTCACGTATTCGCCAGCGTGCCCTGATTTCTGTAAAGGGCTTGTCTCAGATGCCAGGGGGCGGCGGCAGCTGGGGGGGCAGAACTAGATCAGCCAAAAAAGTCGTTGGGGTCAGACTAGCTATGGAAGAGCCCGCAGAATGACATGGTTGCTGGCATTGGAGCCAACGAGGACTGCACAGCACAGAACTTGGTCGAGAGTTTTGCATCACCCCCCCAGAGCTTTGTTTGGGGCTCGAAAGAATTGGCGCGACAGGATCGCTCCGAGACGGGGAAGAAGAAGCGTGGGGGCAATGTCTCGCCCAGCTCCCCCCCAGACACGAGGTGTGCAAGGTAGCGGGAAAGACGGAGGGGAATAAAAGCCCTGGACGAGGAATTTTTAAAGTTTGGGGGACGCGTGGTGGATTGTCAATGTCAGGATGGGAGTTGGATAACGGGCTGTCGGGCGTGTACGGATGGAAGCAGTCTTGACACGAATAGTAGTCCGGTTGATGGATGAGTCGTCATACATAATGACGGTGGATGTGATTTTTGGTGCTTTCATGTCGGCATCTTCTGTTATGCATGTACCGATGTACTTGTACACCTTACCGTACCAGGGGCTGGTGGCATGGCTGGGTTGTTGTGGACCGCTGCAGGACGTCCTTTTTGTGCCAATCGGAAAGATGAGAGGCAAGGAGAGGGCGGGAGCAAAGTCCCCCCCTAAAAGAAACGCTAGCATCGAGGGGTTGGGGGCTGGTGTGTGTGCCGTGCAGGGGAGTTCGAGGGTTCAGTGATGCACGGCAAGGACGCGACATGACGGGGACTTGCATCGTACTGTGTGCAGCTATACCGTTGGGTATAAATATATATATTCTGTCATGGTGCTGCCACATGTGAGGTGCATGTGATGCGCGCGGGGGGGCGCGCAAGGATGGGACGGACGGAAGCGGTACCTATATTCGACTGACACTACGGGGATGCGTTTTGGAATATCAGTACGTTGGGTCATTTGCCTCTTGTTTCTTATTATTTACTTCTCGGCAATATTACTGGGCCGTTTTCCTTTTTTAGTTTGCCGCCAGAGATGGGAGCCCCCCCCCCCGGGGCCTTGCATGGGAGGAATCAGTTTGCTGCAGGCAGGCGTGGGTAACCTAGGCTAGCGGCTGTAGGGGGCAGGCCGGCGTGCAGTGGTTGCACTGGCGCCCCGCAGCAGGTCCCATGTAGGGGATCTCTCAGCCCCCGGGCTGGCAGTTTTTAGTTTTAGCTGGGTACCTACGTACCTACCCAGCAACCCAGGTACCTTGCTTGCCTAGGTGGCACAGGTTGACGAGTTTCAACCCGGCCCAGTGTCCTGGGGGGAACAAGAAGCCTCGCACAGGGGCCCCATCTGGAGGGCCAAGGCAAGGTACGTACCTTATTCCCTGGCGCCCTTTTTCCCTTTTCCTTGTGGTTAGCCCACAACCTTGCGCCTTGCGCCTTGCCCAACGGGGAGAGAGAGACTGGAGTTTTTATCGCAGCAAAAAGACACTATGCTGTCCACAGTATGGGTTGTTTTGCCTGCTTGGCTGTTTTGCCTGCGCAGGCCTTCCTCTTCCCCCAAGTCCCAGTTCCCAGTCCCAGTTCCCAGTCCCAGTGTGCACACACCAACTCGACCTGTCGTGCGCCCGCGTCCCAATTGTGGGAACCCATCTGGCTCTTGAATCTTCACTCACTCCAAAATATCCCCGTTTCACCTCCTCATCCGTTTCCTCACCACGTCCGCGTCCACGTCCCCCTCGCCCCTCGCCCTGTCGCGCCTCTCTCTCGCTCTCGCGCCGGAAATCGTCTCCTCGACGCCGCTTCTCGATTCAATTCTCTCCTCCCTCCTGGCCGCATCTGAGCCCGCCGCCCCAAAGGCCGCCGTCCCGGGCGCGCATTTCGCCTTTCCTTCCCTGACCACCCGCCAAACCAGCCCGGAGCAAAAAACGCCATGGTCACCAAGGAGTTTCTCGACTCGGACAGAGTCAACTTTCTCATCTGGAGGTGCGCAACCAAAACCCCCCCAAACACCCCCGGTCCACCGACTTTTTTTTGCCTCATTCGCTTCTTTGCCCGCGCATTTCTCATTTGTCGTCATTTTTTTCATACTTTTTCCCCCGCCACGCGCCGTCCACCGAGATGCCCTCCCCCGAACCCTCGGCTTCCTAGTCCGTCTCCCGCCCCTGGTGCTAACGTTAGCCTCACAGGTACCTCCTGGAAGGCAGTACGTCCTCTCCCCGACTTTGCCGCCGGCAAATCTCCATGGCCGCACCCTCGGTCAAGCCGTTGCTCACCCTGCTCACCCTCTCTAGATTATCGTGAAACCGCCGCCAAGTTCCAAAAAGAGTGGCACGTTCGCGAACCTCACCGCGACTTGGAGTTTGCGCCCCACGTCAAGGGCCACGCTCTCGTCTCCGTCGTCAATCGCGGGCTGATCTACAATGCCCTCGAGCGCGAACAGGCACGCAAAGGCGTAAGCACTCTCTCATTACCCTCGCACACCACAGCGCCGCCGTCTTTCCTCTCACCTCGCTTGCGCCCTCCCGCGCCCTCGCCGTCCCCTCCCGCTTCTCCAGCGCAATTTCACCCCCGTCTCATCGCTGATCCATCTCACCCGCAGCTGCCCGTCGGCGTCACCACCGAGCCCGACGCCATCAAAAATGGCATCTTTGGGCCCCTAGACTCCCCTCTCAGAGCCAAAAAGGAATACGACCAAGAGGCTGCCGCCGTCGCCCTCGAGGCCGCCCGCAAGCGCTCTCTCCCAAACATCACAAACGCCAACGGCTCATCACCAAAGCGCCCCCGTCTCAGCAACGGCTACGACAATGGCACAGAGTCTGCGCCCGGCTCCGCCACCCCCATGGATGTCGACAACTCCGACAACCACGCCTATCCTTCGCCTCTCGACGGCGACCAGGCGCCCCAGCCCGTCTCTCGCACCGACGGCCCTGAGCAGGGCACCCAGGTCGAAAAAGTCGAGGAGCTCACCCCAAACACCACCTTTATCCGCCTCGCCGACGACGCCACCCACCCCGAGGCGACCACCAGTGCCGCTTCAGCCTCTACCTCTCCTGCGACCACCGAGAATGCGCCCATCCTCCTGCAGTGCGAGTGGAACCCCAAAGACCCATCCGCATTGGCAGCGACTGGCACCGATGCGCTAGCCCGCGTCTGGACAGTCTCGCGCACCACTACGCCCGGCCAGTCCCAGGATCACGTGTCGCATGCTCACAACCTCATCAGCCCAGACACGCCCAGGACAACCACCGTCACTGCCCTTGCCTGGACCTCGGATGGCTCTGCCATTGCCGTCGCCGCCGATCTCGGTTCCCAGGCCGCCGTCAACATCTGGTCCGCCGAGGGCATCCACGTCCAGTCCATGGAGGTTCCAGAGCCTCCCGTCGTCAAGCTGCTATGGAACCCCTCCAACACGGGCCTGCTCGCCATATCGCCAGAAAAGGGCGGCGCCGTCGTCACCGTCTACTCATCGCTCACAGGCACCTCGCTGTCGCATCACCTCCCCAACCAGGACATTGGCGCCACACCCCTCGACGCGACGTGGATTGGCGACTCGGACTTTTTGCTGTGCGGCGGCGACCTGCTCGTCTGCCTGCACTGCACCGATTCCTCCATTGTGCAAGTGCGCAAGTTTGAGACCAAGGATGACGACAGCTTCTCCCAAGTATTATTTGACTGGCGGTCAAGATTGGCCGCCACCTCCAGCGACAAGGGAGTTCTCGATGTAAGCTGATTCCCCCAAACTACTCACCAGCCACCAAAAAGGCCGAGGAAGGAATGGAGGAGAGAGCAAGGACTAACATTGGCAGCTCTGGGATGAATCTGGTCAAAGAAGATCTATATCCGCACACCAAGGCGCCATCACGACGGTCGAGTGGCAGCCCCTCCCCGCCTCCCATCCTGTATCCGACGACGAGCGACTCATTGCCACCGGCGGCGACGACTGTGCTATTTTAATATGGAATGCCCGCAAACCGGAGAGCAAAGCCAAGTGCTTTCTCACCATGGACTCGCCCATTGTGCGTCTGGCCTTTACGCCCGACGGAGCCTTCATCGCCGGCGCCACCTCGAGTCAGGTCCTCATCTGGAAGGTGGGCAGCGCCAGCATGCCCCGCGCGTGCTGGAACAGGCCGCCGCATCCTGGCTGGCTCAGTCCCAAGGAGACTGACGAGGAGGATGAGCACTGCCTGTGCTGGGACATGACGGGCCAAAGGCTGGCCTATGGATCAAATAGCCGAGTACGTATTTTCACCGACGTCTGGCTCGACCCGACTAACCGTCTTTAGCTCGCTGTGATAAACTTTCGAAGATGACATTGACGACATGTAAACGACTATATTCCACACTGCGCTTTGGCACGCATCACAGCCACCACAGGTCACGGCCACCTTGACGCATCCGTCGACCCGCTGTCAAGATACGATTTGGCCAAGAAGACTGATAATGTTTTATACTTGAACTTGATGCACAGGAGACATTTTACCCCCCACGGAATTCTTTTTTTTTTGTATACGGCAACAGCTTTAAAAAAAAGAGGTGTTTGGGAATCGGCTTTGGAATCTGACACAAAAGCGATTTTGCAAAAAAAAAAAAGAAGGGACAGGAACACGGCGGGCAGAGAGTACTGGATATTCTTGCCGAATTCTTGATTTTGACAGTCTTTTTTTTTTTTTTTTTTNAAGTTATTACGAATCGGCTTTGGAATCTGACACAAAAGCGATTTTGCAAAAAAAAAAAAGAAGGGACAGGAACACGGCGGGCAGAGAGTACTGGATATTCTTGCCGAATTCTTGATTTTGACAGTCTTTTTTTTTTTTTTTCTTCTTTCTTTTGCATGTGGTTTCGAAGAGTTTTTTATGATGTATAGAAAAGTCGCACCATGGGAGGCATGAACCATTTCACAAACGTTGGGGAATGCGGGAGGGGAAGGGAACATTGATCTTGCATTTGTTTTTTTTTTTGGAGTCATGACGGAGAAGGGTTTTATACATCTTGGGAGGCGAGGAAAGTGTCTTCTTTCCTCTTTTTTTTTTTGGCCCCTGGCTAGCGAGGAGCTGGTTTTTCATTTTTTTTTTTCATCATGTCTTTTTTGTAAACTTGTTTCTAGTAGTGTAAATTATAAGATATACCATGGGCGTATGAAATACAACAAAGGGAAGGTCCCCTTTTTCTCTCTCTATGCATCAGAGGCTGAGACACGAGATCAACTAATGATGACCCTCGTCCTGTTGCGACGAGTAGCTGCTACTAAATCGATATATGCGGTTATAAACAGAAAATGAGCGAATCATCTTCCCCCTTGAATTATAATACAATGTAATCCCAAACGTATATTTACTACTATAAATTTATGGGGGTTTTCCATGTTTGTAACACTCGACATCCATGGCATGCACCACCACCTGCGAGCCAAGCTGCACCCCGGAAAATATGCCCCGCACCAACTTCATGTGTTTCTTTACCATGACAAACGCGCCACCGTCTTTTTTTTTCCTTCTCATACACCTGCAGGCCTACACAACTCGTACCTAGACAAAACAAGCAGACGGACAGACAGAGTGCGAAAAATCATGTCGTCAACACAAGGCCCCGCGCGCCCCTCCGCTTCCGCCGCCGCCTCGACGCAGCAGCAGCAAAACGCCTCGTCCTCGTCCGTGGCCGCCGCCATGCGCGACCGGCAGTCGCGCGGCAAGGACCCCTACGCCAAAGACCATCACCAGCAGCAGCGCCACCAGCACCCTGATGACGACGACGACGATGATGATGAGGATGATGACGAGGATGATGTGGACCTCGATTCGGAAGAGGATGGCTCGCGGATGCGAATCGGCAACGTGTGAGTTTTTATCCGGTAGGGATGAGGAGGGAGAGGAAGCTAATGATGATGAAAAAAACAAGACCGAAAAGTGAAAGCTTTGAAGAGAGAGAAAAAAGACAGTTTGCGCTCGCGGTGCTGGATAATCCGGAGCAGCTGATGATGTATGCCCAGAGCACGAATGACGTGAGTTTTTTCTTTTTTCTTTTCTGTCGTCTCTTTCCAGCAAAATCTGTTTTATTATGGAAAGAAAAAGACGGCAAAATAACTGAAACGGCAAATAAGCTAATACGGCGAAACAGAGCATCCCGGGACAGAGATATCGCTTCATGACGGCCCTCTGCGGCTTCAGCGACGAGGAGGAGCAGCGCCAGCAGCAGCAGCAGCAGCAGCAGCAGCCGCACCAGGCGCGTTCTGTCCGAAGACGCTAGGGCAATTTTATTTTTATTTAATTTCTTTTGGCTTAAGCGATGGGAGGTAATGATATATCTATAATGACCTGTAACAATACATTGCTATATTGTAAACGAAAACCATTTCATTCGGGGTTTACAAGTCGTGAAATGCTGGCTCCATGGCTAGCTAATCTTGTCAACCATGAGGCCCGGCAAAGAACCCAACACCGGTTCAGATGAAACAAATACATCAGCCGACGAAGAAGGGAGCAACCACAAAAAAAAAAGTGTAATGCCAAAAAAAGGCAAAAAGAAAGTCCTGCGGACTGTGGCGGTCTCTCCCGCCGGGAATTGAACCCGGGTCTCAAGCGTGACAAGCTTGCATACTGACCACTATACTACGGAAGATGTTTTCCAGGTGTTGTGCACCTGTCGTAGCTGAATGCTCATTGGTTGAGGTCAGCCTTGCTTATTACGTTATCTATACCTCTTCACCATCCCCATCAAAGAAATTCAACCTTGCCTCACACCACCGTCGCTTACATCTTTGGGCCACGGGAGCGAGTTCTCGACTTCTGATTCTTATCCATTCTCTATGCCAAAACTTCTGCATCACAGCATATTCTATGCCGAAAACTCTCCGTATCTTAAAAGTATTCCAAGTAATACCCATCTGTATAGACAAAAGATATACCCCAAAAACAAAACCCCAAAACGCCATTCAATGCTAAAGGCCAACATTCAAATTCAAACAGGCGTAGTAAAGAAAGCCAGCCATGGTAAACAGATACGACCCACCACTTAGTTTCAACGCGCCATCTATGCGTATCGAGGTCCAGTCGAGCGGTTTCCGTAGTTGTACGTTGGGGGCGGGTGCGGCGGCGGTGCGAAATCATGCACGCCGCCAGAATTGTACGTGTTATTCGAATTGTACGTGTTATTCGGATTGTACGAGTTATTCGGATTGTTGTACTGCTCGTTTCTCGGAGGCCCATCGAACCCATTGGCGGCGCTCATCGTCGGCCCGGGCTGCGGCTGCCACTGCGTGTTGGTGTAGGGGTTCCACGCCGCCGAGCTGTCCGACGACGGGGGGATGAGCGGCTTCCTGGCAACGCGGCTGCGGCGGCCCGCGCGGCGGACGCAGCTGCACAGGCAGGAAAACAGGATGGCGAGAACCAGCAGACCGACAACGCAGGTGACGGGGATGGAAATGGCCTTGTTGTTCATGAACCACTGTGTAAACTCCTTCCACGCCGAGCTGCCCTTGCACTGGCCGTCCTGGCAGCGGCCGCCGCCGCTGCAGCTGGTGCCGTCGAGGAAGTTTTGGTTGTAAAAGGCGCACTGGCCGCCCATAAACGAGGGCGACTCGCACAACATCAAACAGTCGTTGCGGCAGGCCTTGGTATTATTGCTGTGCGTCAAGCCGCCCGCGGCAACCTGGCACTGGTGGTCGCGCGAAGTGCACTGCCCAGACGCACACTCTAGGCCCTTGCCGCAACCATCGCCATCCTTCTTGTGCTCGTCGGGCGGGCACTTGGCCGAGTCGCCGGGGCACTTTTCTTCCGGGTCGCAGTCGCCAGTGCTGGCGCGGCAGACGCTATCTGAGCCCGCGAACTTGCAACTGTCGGTGCAGCAGTCTTCATTGGCCGGGTCGCAGACGGAGCCTTGCGAAAACTTGCACGTCTTGGCATTGCAGCACTTGTTGGAGCCGCAACCATCAGTACCACCGCAATCGCAATCCTCGCCGGGTTCTACAATGCCGTTGCCGCAGACGCCCTCGGTAATAGTTTCGACGTTCTTGTTATCCGTCAAACAGTCCGACTTGACGTTGCCCTTGAGTCCGGAGCAGATATTTCCAATCGTGCAGGGAGAAAATTGGGTGATACCATTGGCGGTGGAGGGGTTCATGATAAAGGCGCCACCAGCGTCGCATTGGTTGGCCTTGAGAGGGCAGCAAGACTGGGCTGACTGCTTCACAGGACACTGATCGGGGGTGCAGTCGTGAACAGCACCAAAGGTGTGCCCAGTCTCGTGAGCAAAGATTTGCCATTCGGTAGGGCCATTGACAACGACGTTGGTGCCGGCAATGGTATCGTTGGTTCCGCCGTTGGGCGCAGACCCCTGACGACAGAGCTGGCCACGCCAAGCCAGACCGACGGCGTTATCAGTGGGACACTTGGTCAGGAGTGTCCAGTAGGCGTTTTTATCCTGGGACTTGCCTCGCCATTTGGAGAATGTGTTGAGTCGGTCTGTAATGCTGAAATCGGGCGAGCAGTCGACATTCCAAGGCGTGGCAGCCGTGCCTCCACTGGAGCAGTTTGCTTCAATGACGGTCAAGTTCCTAACAGCCAGGGAAATCTTAAAGGTACTCTCGTAGAGTTCCGAGGCCTTGTTGACGATGCCGAGCACATGCTTCTGGATGGCGTCCTTGGATCCAAAAATGCCCCAATACGTGCAGTCGGTGGCGAGTCCAACCAGCGCCACCTTTTTCGTCGTGGGACATCCATCGACAGAGCCGATACTGGCAATCAGGTTACCGGCAGGATCACCACCGCCGCCGCCATCAATAGACTGGCGACTAAAGAGTTGGTGGGTAGGCATCGACTGCAGAGGGCTAAAGTCTCGAGCAATAGGGTCATAGTGGGAATTAAAGGTCAAGGCATCGGAAACGCAGAGTGCGCTGTCAGCATTATTTCGGCGCTTCAGTTCGGACTGAGCATAATCAAGAGTCGTGATATCCGAGTCGCGCCACACGACCATGGTCTTGTCTGCGGCGTGTTCCTCGAGCTGGACGCTAGGATCGTCGTCGTGCTTGACCAGGCGATACTTGGCAGCCGTCTCAATGTGGTGGTTGTCGCCATCGATGCGAAACGCGCCGTCGAAAACAGGTTCGTCGCCGTCGTGCAAGACCATGATCCTGGCCCAGCCGGCGGCGGACCATCCCTGGACGCCATGGCGCTGGATAAAGGCGCGGCCTTTGAACACTTTGTGGTCGGAGCGCAGAATGGGGTGGGCGGCAGCGACTTGGCCGTCGGAGCCGAGAACGGTGACGGCTAGATTGTCGGGGATGAGGTCGTCGTTGGGCTCGAGGGCGAGCCTGATTTTTTGGTGGCCCTTGTGGAGGGTGAATGTGAGGTCAAACTTGGAGTAGGCGTTGACTCGATGGGAGGGGGTATTTATTTGGACATTGTCGATTAAGGTGACATAGTCGACGGGATTTCGCTTAAACGACTCGGCTGTTATGACACGGGTTAGCCTGGGCAAAAATATCGAGGGCCGCAGTGATGATGAAGCGCTTACCGAGGGACGTCTGCCAGAAGAGCGCAGCGCCGGCGACGACGGCCGCGAGCGACCGTAACGCAACCATATTCGCGCTGGCAGAGAGCAAGACTTTGTCCAGCCACGGGCCCCGTTAGGATGGTGGAATTCTATTGTTGCGTTCGACTGGACTCCATTCGGGGTAGTGACTCTGGGGGTGGATGATCAGAGGGCCGGACTGTCCGGGGTCGTCGAATGAAGCCGTTGCGAATGTGGCCGAGGGAGGGAGCGCAGGTGTAGTTTCGAGGTTCGTGGGCGATGAAGGAAGCAAAACAAAAAAGTGTGTGCGCAGCCGTTGAAAGTATACAGCCAAGCGAGAGTTTGAGACGGGTCTGCTTTGCTTGGTTGTTGCAGAAAAGGTTTGAGAGGCTAGGCAGGACCAGCCTGTGGAGGAGGTGACGGCGGGATTTGATTTGGAGGCTGAGCCAGCAGCTGGGAGGCTGTACCCTTCTCAGTAGTGCCTCCCTAACGTTACCTGACAAAGGGGATATTCTGGGGCGGCCTTGGTGGCTGAATGCGCTGCAGCAGCAGGTCAGCCGACGGCAGCATGCAGCGAGATAAAAATAGAGCACAAACTGCGGCATGAGGTGGCTCTCTGTGCTCCGCTAGCCGCTCTACCGTGTTCTAGCTACCATTCGTAGCAGCATTTGTTCTGTTCCCTTTGACATTGGTATGCAGGCCTTGTTTCGCGAGCAACAGGCAGGTACACATCTCACTCAACCAAAGCACCGCCAAGGTTAACCTTTCGGCGGCTGCAGGGCCTCTGGTCCACTGAAACACGCCCCGGGCGGGCCAGACCCCGCTGCCAAAGGTTCCTTGGGGGCCAATGAGCGTGTCTAGCGAGGGCTTCTAGTGGCTGGGGTGGCTGTGCCTGCGCCGTGCCCATGATCCGTTGCCACAGTATTTTAGCCGTGCGACTAAGCTTGTTACTGTGCTGCAGTGCTGCATCCCCAATCTGCACCTCTATTCCCATCCCGGCATTAGCGGATGGCCAGTATTGCATCTTGAAATGGGATGGAAGGATTCGGCCCTCCGAAAAGAACAAAACACTCGATCCTGCTCGTCCTTCTCCCGCCGACTATGCGCGCATCCCTAAACACGGCCTGTTTGACATGTCCACCTTTCAAACATGTGCCAGCATTCTTCTGTCCGGCTCTGCTTCTCTCCGAACCCTTTTTGACATTACGTCAGCCGACTCATGAGTCGTTTGCCCATCGCTGATACCAATTCTGGCATCATCACACACCGCCAAAACCTTGCATCTCGCCTTCCACACAAAGCAATGTTTGGTTTCCGATTTGCGTACCAAGTCAATAAAGCCAGTGTCTGACAGCCATGTGCGACGCCGTTTCAATCTCCTACTACCGCCGGGTGCAGCCGACGCCTACCAGTGCCAACTGGCCCGTATCAATGTGGTCCACACCCAAGGTCGTCTTGGCGTCCTGCAAGCCTCCAGGCTATCCATGAACCAGAACTGCAATGCCGTTTCAGTCAGCCGTCAATTCGTGAACCGCGGCGGATCTGCCTCCGATCTGCCCGGCATCGCGGTTCGGGCTGTAGCACACTCGGCGGCCGGCTGCTTCGACCACTCGCTTGTGCAACTCTGTAAAAATGCGCCCTGGATTTCATCGTGTTTGCCACTTCCCCAAAGCCGTAGTTCACGGACGGTCGCGGTTGCCTGCATCTGATAAGCTTCCTGCCGTGTAACTAGGATGCCCGTCGCCGTCCGATGAGCCTCAAAAGGCCATGGACAGCAACCAGCAACCAGCAACCAGCAACAATGTCCATTCTACTACTACAGTTGTCCATGACAAGATGTGTTTTCAAGATATACGCCGAGAAAATGACGAGATTCGCCTTATACGATATCGGCATTGGTCCCCCGCGATGCCCATCTTTGACTTTGAGACGACCGTTGCCTCTCTCAACACCCCGCTGTCGTACAAGGCCATCTCGTATACCTGGGGCAGCTCGACGACGCCCATTACCACACCCTTCGACATCAACATCAACGGACAACCTTGGTACGTTTCTAGCAACTTGCACTATGCCCTCATGCAGGTCTGCGCTACGCCCAGCCGCAACACCTGGCTCTGGGTCGACGCCCTCTGCGTCAACCTCGACGACCCGGACGAGAGGAGCTGGCAAGTCGCACATATGCCTCGCATCTTTGGCTCGGCTGATTCTGTCTTCTTCTGCATCGGGCCCGCCGCCGACGAGAGCGACAGCCTCTTTGACTTTTTCATTCCCTGGGGCCAACACGCGGCCAATGCAGAGATATACCCCGGGGACGGCGCCCTTTACGACACGGCCGCCGACCCTTTTCCCACAACCAAGACGGGCAAGTTTATCCACATGCTCATCAAGACAAAGGATATTTACGACAAGGGCATGCACGCCGCCGTCGGCGCTCTGGCGCGTCGGCCCAACTGGAACCGATGCTGGATCATGCAGGAGCTGATCCTCGCCAATGATGGTCTTTTGCTGTGCGGACAGAAAGTCATTCCGCTGCACCACTTCCACGCCATGATGCTCGCGCTGAGCCGGGTCTCTGCATGGCGTGGCGCGGCACCGCGTATCGGGCATGGCTGCCTCTTCAATCCCAGCGCGGCCTACAAGGCCGTGCTCGGCATCGACGCCCGCATCCGCGGTCCGAGTCCGAACGCCACACTGCACTACTTCCTCACCAGTCGAGCGCGCATGGCGAACACGGTCGCTTCGCAGGGCCCCTTTTACGAGGCTCGCGACCCGCGCGACGTCATCTTTGCCTTTCTCGGTATCGCCTCCGACCGGGACCGCATCGGCATCGTGCCGGACTATTCAACCACGACCCGCGACGTGTACACGGCGGCCACCCTGGCCATGTTCCAGAGCGACCCGCAGCAACACATTCTGCAGCTGGCCTCGTTCCCCAAAGACATTCCCTACCTGCCCACCTGGGTGCCCGACTGGAGCCGCATCGGCCGCCTCGGCCTCCAGGCGCCGCTGAGCCAGAACGAGACATTCAGCGTCTTTCGCACCCCGCAGCCCGTCCCCGAGATTGCCGTCATTGACGGACACATCCTGCAGCGGCGCGGCTTTCCCTGCGGCATCGTCAAGTGTGCGTTCCAGTTTAGCGCGGCAGCCTCCACCGACGACAAGGATCGGCAGGCGGCCGCCTTTTCTCTGGCGCTGCAGTACCACCGGGCGGCCTGCATCCCCAACTTGCTTGAATTTGTCTACCTCTATGCCTTTGACCTATCCAGCGACGAGGGCACGCCTGAGACGCGACTCTGGCGGGCCCTGACGGCGGATCTCTACCGCGACATTGAGCCGCTCAACGGATACGACGAATTCAACCGCCGGATGCTCGGCCTGACGCCGCTGCCGAACGGGGGCAGGCCCACGGCGAGCATCCACTACATTTTAGAGTACAGCGAGTCGGACCGGGACAAACGTGTGCCCCGGCACCCGCGCAAGTTTACCGCCGAGGCGTGGGACCAGGCGGTGCAGGTGGCGCGCAACCGCACGCTGTTTGCGACCGAGGACGGCCGGATCGGGCTGGGCCCGTACCTGACGCAGCCCGGGGACGTGGTGACGGCGCTGGCAGGGAGCAGCGTGCCGGTCATCCTGCGGCCAGAGGACTGCGTGTATCGGCATCTGGGCGAGGCCTACGTCGAGGGCATCATGTATGGGGAGCTGGGGCTGGACGAGGGCCTGTACCAGGATCAGGTGTTTGACATTGTGTAGCGGGGGTACTGGCGGGCTGCTTTTGCATGCTACTGGTTGTTGACGAATACTTACACTGATTACATATATTATATCCATCTATCTTCGAATACCATTTCTCCGAGTGGCGCTTTTCCTGTGACCGGGGATGTGGAGGAGTGGCGGCCGGCAGAGTGGGGCCGGGCACGGCATCCACGGCGGATGGAGGATGAACCCGCCGTCTTTCGTCTAGTCGGAGTAAAGTTGCGATCCTTTAGCGGATGAATCCTTTTCCAATTCAGGAAATCCCGAGCGATGTCTAGTCTGCAATGACGAAGCACTACGTAGCCATGTCCACTGAACACGGCTGATGACTCACAGGACTTGATCTACTGACTAACAGGCGGCATTCATCTTGACTTGCCCTGGATCAGAGCCTCAGTGCCTCAATCATGAAAGAGGGGCCAATATAGACGTTCAAGACAGCTTAGCCGCCCCTTTCTCTACAACTTTCCCACATCCACTCCAATCACAGGCAAACTCGCTCACCATGGTCACCTGCACACAGATCCCCATTACCATCCCGCCCGACGGCAGCCTCTCCAACAACACCATCCACGCCCTCATCAGCGCCATTCTCCCCCTCGAATGGCCGTCCGTCGACCCATCAACCCTGCTCGTGACGCGCCAGACGGGCCACGCCAACACCAACTGCATCGTCTCCCGCCCCGCGCCGTCCACCACCACCACCGAGCCCCTCGCCGTCTTCCTCAAGATCAACGGCCCGCTCGACGGCGAAATCGCCGTCTTTGCGCACCTCGTCCCGGACAAGCACCAGGAGGCGCAGCTCTGCCACGAGCTCGGCCGGAGCGGGCGCGGCCCGCGACTCTACGGCTTCTTCCAGACGGCGGACGGCGCGTACGGCCGCGTGGATGAGTTTCTGGAAGCGAGGACGCTGACGGCGGCCGACGTCGAGGACGAAGGGGTGAGGGTGGACGTGGCTAGGGCGCAGGCGGCGTTTCATGCGCAGAGGACGGCGAGGGAGCGCAAGCCGGTGGCGGCGTACTATGACGCGCTGACGGGTTCGCTGGCGCGGTTCCGCGGCATGGACAGGCTCAAGAGTCTGGGCCGCGCCGCGGGGGTTCCGATTGACGACGTCGTCGAGTACGATTTCGTGTCGCGCATCGGGCGCGTCACGGCGGCGCTCGACCGCATGGGCGCCAAGACGGGGTGGTGCATCCACGACGTGCAGTACGGCAACACGCTGCTACGCACCACCACGACCCAGCCGCGCGCCGTGCTCATCGACTATGAGTTCGTCTTTGCCAATTACCGGGGTGTCGACGTCGGCGGCCACTTTCTCCACAAACTCCTGCAGTGGTTCGGCGACGGCGACGGTGCATCCAAGCTGACGGGCGCGCGGCCGTACGCCGCCGACGAGAAGCGGCACTACTGCGAGGCGTATGCGGCGCAGTGGACGCAGGACACGGGGGAGATGGAGACGGGGGAGACGGTGCTGAGGGAGGCGGCGCTGGGATACGTGCTGGCGGCGGCGTTTGAGGTGCACAACATACTGCACTTCTTGGAGGACGAGGGCGAGGAGGACGCGAGCGAGATGGAGGCGCTGCGGATGCTGTTTGGGGAGTTTGTGAGGGAGTATGAAGGGTTAGGCCTGGAGGAGTAACACGAATGGGAAGCAAAAGAAAATAGAACTTTTCTTTTTTTAAAATGATTTTTTTTTTCGCGAATTTCCATGACATCGGCATTGTGTGCGTTTTGCACTCTTGCTCCAGTGGTGAATTGCATCGCGGTCAGTGGGCATGGCTAACACTGGCTGTCTTATTCCTCAACTCCCCTTGCTTTTTCCCCTCCCCCTCCATCCTTTCTACGAACCAACAACCCGCCACCCAAGGGAAAACCAATGCCCGCCAACAAGGACCGGCTGTACATTGCCCTGCACGTCCGCAGCGGCACCGTCAAGATGCCTTCTGGCGAAGACAAGTTGACCCCCCCCTCCTCTCTCTCTCTTCTCTCCCCGCATCTAAACTCACGCGTCGTATAGATACCACTGGTCCCTCCTCCTCAGCCCCAAGGCCGAGCCGCCCTCATCATCCACAAGCATCATCCTGCACGCCAAGGAGACCCTATCCCGGGACCCCTCCACCGACGCCGTGCACTCGACCTGGCTCTTTGAAGAGCGGCCCCTCACCCCAGGCAGCGCCATGGTCCTCGCGCGCGTCTGCGTCGCCAAGGTTCTAAGCCGGGACAGGTGCCTGCAGATGCTACGCGCCGTGCCGCTGCGCGCGGGCGAGGTGCCGGAGTGGAACTGCGTCGGCTGGGTGCGGGAGGCGCTGACGAGGCTCGTCGGCGCGCGGGACGTGCTGGGTCGGCATGCGCTGGGTGGTGGTGGTGATGATGATGATTGGGGGCCGGTGAGGGATGCGTGCATGGGGTACGTAGAGAGGAAAAAGGCCGCGCATCGGTATGATGGACAGGCAGAAGAGGGGAGGTATGACATGAGTAGGATTCCGACGTGGGACATGTTGCAAGGTCGGGAAACAGTGCCTTGAAAGATCACACGACATCTACAAAGTAGGGGGAGTGTTGTTTAAAAAAAACTATTATTCAAAAATCATTACGCATCAATACGACATCTCGATTACACCCGGCCATCCCGTAGGCAGAGATGTTAGTTTCCTCCCGGCGCAGGATAAATCAGATTTGCAATCCTTGGTATCAGTGCAAGCCCAAATCTCAGTCGCCTTTTTTCCATATTTTCTTTCTCGTTTATTCTTGAATCTATTTCTTGCCGCGGGACTCGTGGACGGTCGCAATGATTTGGTCGACGACGCTGGGGTCAGAGAGCTATCGCCAAGTTAGTCTTTATCACAGGTACAACGAGGACCGGGGTACGTACAGTGCTGGTGTCGCCCAGCTGATCCTCCTCGCCGGCGAGGATCTTTCTCAGGATACGGCGCATAATCTTGCCGGAGCGCGTCTTGGGCAGGTCGGTAATGACAAAGACGGCCTTGGGCGCGGCAAAGGGACCGATGCTCTTGCGGACCTGCATGATAAACTCCTTGCGCAGGGCGTCGTTGATCTCGTTGCCCTCCTTGACGGCGACAAAGGCGTTGACGGCCTGGCCGGTGAGCTCGTCGGTGACGCCGACAACGGCGGCCTCGGCCACAGCGTGGTGCTCGATGAGGGCGGCCTCAATCTCGGCGGTGGAGAGACGGTGGCCGGAGACGTTGACAACGTCGTCGACGCGGCCGCGGATCCAGTAGAAGCCCTCGTAATCGCGGGCCGCACCGTCACCGGTAAACTAGTGGGGTTAGCGATAGGAAGCAAATAGCAGAGGAAGATACGCACGTAGTAGCCGGGGTAGACGTTAAAGTACGTGTCCATGTAGCGCTTGTGGGCGCCGTAGACAGTACGGGCCATGCTGGGCCAGGCCTGCTTAAAGGCCAGGACGCCCTCGACGTCGTTGCCGTGAATCTCTTCGCCGGAGACGGGGTCGATGATGGCGGGCTCAATACCGAAGAAGGGCAGAGAGGCCGAGCCAGGCTTGGTAGCAGTGACACCGGCGAGAGGAGTGATGACGTGTGAGCCGGTTTCGGTTTGCCAGTAGGTCTAGGAAGTTAGCGAAACTCAGCACTGGGCATCTGTTGTACTTACATCGACAATCTGACACTCCTTCTTTCCGACAATATCAGAGTACCACTTCCAGACTTCGGCAGCAATGGGCTCACCAACAGAACCCAGGACACGGAGGTGCTTCATCTCGCCGGTGACGTACTCGTCGCCAGCGCGCTTCAGCAGGCGCAGGGCGGTGGGAGCAACGTAGAACTGCGTAATCTGGTGCTTGTTGATGATATCCCAGTAGCGGGAAAAGTTGGGGTAGGCGGGGGTGCCCTCAAAGACGACGGTGGTGACACCAAGCAGCAGAGGGGCATAGACGACGTAGGAGTGGCCGGTAATCCAGCCGACGTCGCCACCGCAAAAGTAGCGGTCGCCATCGTGAATGTCAAAGACGTACTTGCCAGTGATGGCACAGCCAAGAAGGTAACCGGCCGTGGTGTGCATGATACCCTTGGGCTTGCCGGTAGAGCCAGAGGTGTAGAGGAGGAAGAGAGGGTCCTCCGAGTTCATGGGCTCGGGGGCAATGTAGTTGGGCCACTTCTCGACCTCGTCGTGCCACCAGACGTCACGGCCCTCCTGCATGGGGACCTCGGTGCCGGTGCGGCGGAAGACGAGGCAGTTGCGGACGTTGGGGCACTGCTTGAGAGCGTCGTCGACAATCTTCTTGGTGCCAATGAGCTTGCCACCGCGCTTGCCCTCATCCGAGGTGATGACGACGCGGGAATCGGCGTCGATCACGCGGTCGCGTAGAGAATCGGCAGAGAAGCCGGCAAAGACGACGGAGTGGACAGCGCCGATACGGACACAGGCAAGAATGGCGACAATGGCCTCGGGAATCATGGGCAGGTAAATGGCAACAGTGTCACCCTTCTTGACACCCATCTTCTTGAGGGTCCAGGCGACCTTGCAGACGTCGCGGAGGAGCTCCGAGTAGGTGACATTGCGGCCACCCTCGGCCTCGTCGGCCTCGTAGATGATGGCGACGCGGTTGGGGTCCTTGAGGGCATGGCGGTCGACGCAGTTGTACGAGGCGTTGAGCTCGCCCTCGACGAACCACTTGGAGTCGCCACCCGGGAGGGAGCCGCTGTAGACGGTCTCGAAGTCGCGGGTCCAGGAGAGCAGCTCGCGGGCCTTGGTGCCCCAAAACTTGGTGGGCTCTGTGATGGACTCTTTGTAGAGTTGCTGGTACTCTTCGGTATCTGGGGAGAGGAATGAATTAGCCGAGGAGCGAGTGGCCGGGCGGGCGGAAGCTGGCTGTGGAAGCTAGCGAGCTGGTGGGAGAGCTAAGCGTGGGGTGAAGCTTGGTGGGGGAGGGGTCGAAAGAAGTGGTGATGAGCCGCAACGCGCCGGCAGCGCAGAAGCCACCGCATCGACGGAGTGAAATTCTTTGCGTCTCCGACTTTCGGCACCGAAGCCACCAATTTTCACGGCACGCGCGCAATCCCAGGAGCTGCAGCAAAGCGAGGCGCAAAAAGGTAGAGGGGTCAACTTACTGGCAAGGTGGGGCTTGCTAGGGTGCTCTATGTCGTCAGGTCAGTAAGAAACAATAAAAAAGAGGTCCTGGTTACATCAGATTCCAGGTGAGGGGGGGACGGGGCGGCGTACTGGCCAGCATCTTTTCGGGAGGGCCTAGGAACGTCGAGTTAGCAGGCTGGTTTGCAGTAGAAGCATTGTCGCAATGCAGCTGGAGGAGCTGCGAGCAGGGACATGGGGAGCATACTGATGGCGGCAATGGCCTCCTGGACCTTTGGTTGTTCAGCAGCCATGGTCGCGAGCTGTGACGGGTCGGTTGGTGTGGTGTTTGTAGGAGGTGCGTTTGCAGCGGCGGCGCGGGGTTATCCAGGCAGCGCTGTAGTGGTCGAGAGTGGGCGTGCTAGCTGCTGTCTGGAGCAAGCGAACGCACGGGAGAAAAAAAAAAGAGGTTGAAGCTGGTGAGAATATGGGTCTCGAGTATTTTTGTCAAAAGAGAAGACAGAAAAGGGTATTGGATGGAAAAAAGCAGAGGGCAGAGGGGCAGGTCAGAGGATGGAGGGGACGGGGTCTAGTTGAATCTTTATATTGGGGTGTGTCGGGCTGGGAGTCGAGACTACGAGACTGCAGGTCCGTTTCTGGCTGCCACTACCCCGACGAGCATTAGATTAGGCATTATGAGCCATGACAAGACTTGCCGTGCATTAGCTGCAGCGCAGTTGGCTGCTGGTCCGCCGGCCCAGCGTGAACCCCTCCATTGCAGTCCTGCAGTCCTGGGGTTACATTGGTGCGGTATGGAGACCAGTACCAGCACCCTGGGGTCATGGTGGGGGAGCGAGGTACCTGTTGTCCAGCCATCCAGCCATCCCACCAGACTCGCTATAGGCTGTCTTGGTGTGCTAGCGCCCTATAACTCGAGCTATAGCGCCCTGTGTCGAGCTGCTGCTCCCGCTATCCCCAACGCAGCAAGGCCTCCGCTGCTCCGAAGCCTCCTGCACCCAGCGGCTGCTCTGCTGGCTTCCCTCCAACCAGAGGCATTGCCGACTATTTGTCAAGAGAAAACAAAAAGAAAAAAAAAAGAAAACGGCCAATGCACCCATCTGTAATTTAGTATTCCCGGGCCCCATCCGAGTACCATGTTCTGTCTATCCGTAGTCCTGTTACCATTACCTCATTGCTTGGAGATGGGCACAGCAAACGCAGCGTCTACTCGCCCGGCCGGACAAAAGGTACTTTCGGCTGTGCTTCCATCCAGGTACCCTGGCCGATCCCCTGCCCACCAGCTCACGGCCGTCCGGGGCCAGACGGCCTTCATCCGGCAGCCGTCACCAACCTGCCAAACGCGTTTGCCATCTTCTTCTTCCTCGGTCAAGGCTCCAAGGAGGAGGGATTGCATGATCCCAGGCATCAGAATACCAGCTGCCGACACTTTATAATAAACACATCCATCGTCCCCCCTCGCAAGCCACCAAGCAGGTCCCCCTGGCACACACACGACCCCACGACAAACCGGCGCCAGCCAAAACGCCTCCCAGTCTGGCCTTGCCTCTCCACCCTATCGTTGCATGCTACTCCGTTCTCCTGTCACCAAGTTCAGGTAGCAGCTCCTATCGCCATGTTACGTCCCCTGCTTTGCCGAACAACGTC
This sequence comes from Samsoniella hepiali, assembly GCA_001455915.2. NCBI lineage: Eukaryota > Fungi > Ascomycota > Sordariomycetes > Hypocreales > Cordycipitaceae > Samsoniella > Samsoniella hepiali. Next base: position 85,077 of record LNDK02000014.1, on the reverse strand, counting down.
TCTGCACCTCAACGACATAAATGGCTCAAATCTGCCGCTCCTAATTTGCAGCGTTGCGGCTGCCTGCTGCAGTACCCCGCCAGCTTGCAGCCAGACTCTCATCAAACGGTCGCAGCCACCGCGGCCACCACCGCACGACAGACTCGGCACATGTCACAGCTCGCAGCAGCCACTTGTCTGAAATGCAAGACTGTCTTGGTGTGCATATCGCTTCGCCAAATGCACCAGCACTTGTTGGCAAGTGTACCTAAATGCAGGGGCGCATCAGCCCCTCCATCTCACCTAGCTCGCCAGCTAGCTCCCAGCTGACGAAATAAGGTAGCTCCACGTCCCGTCCATGCCATGAGGTCAGCGCCGCCTTTGGCCCCGAGTCTTGGCCTCTCTCGATGAGCGATCCGATCCGCCGAATCCTGGCGTTCATCTCGCCAGTTCTTCTTTTTATATTGATTGCCATCGTTCCTTGGTCCAAATCCCACCCGCTGCGGCCCCTGCAGCCCTCCCCCTCCCCCGCTCCCAATTTGTCTCGGAGTAGGCATGTGGCTGACCGCGGCAGACGCGCCATACTCCGACTCCGACCTAGACCAGGTCGGCAGATGAGTTGCTTGCTGGGATCCCGACCGTTGGCCAATATTGTACGAAAACAGACCGCGAACAAGGTTGAAGGCCTAGCCTCGCTATCGGCTGCAAAACACCCCTGTGGAACATCTTACTACACGGTTGGCTGCATATTATGTCCTGATGACCATGTGCGCTTCCGAAATGAACAGTGATTAGGACGTCCTCGCACCCCACTGCCGCTTTTCTAACCAGTGCCGATACTGGGTTGGGTGTCAACTGCCCCCTCTTGCCGAGCGGCGAAGCCTCGACCGAATAAGCTTGCAGCCAAGGTGCGCCGCCAGCAACCCTGCCTGACCTTAATAATGCTGACCGTGGCCAAGACGCGGCTGACAGGATGTGCGCAAGCGAATTCCGACCTTAATTTTCTAGACTAAATTGTGCATGTACTGCGCCTTCATTGCGTATCGCCTCATCCAAGTCCGATTCCAGGAGGTGTAGCTCTACTGCGCCTACGGCACCTGCTTACATGGTCATCTTTACCATCCCCCAGCAGCTTCGCAAGACAATGAGGGCAGAGGGAAGTGATGTGCTGATTTCATGAGGCAATTCCCTTCATTTTGGTCTATTTCTACCCAAAATCTAGAACGAAACAGTAACACCTGGTGTAACTCTTATGCCAAGCCCCAATCAGGTTGCCCACCACAAGCTCATCTGGTAAAAGTTGCCCCTACATACCCAACGCCAGATGTGGGCGGCACAGGAAGGCGGTCTGCCTAACAATACAAGGTAATCAGACTCGACTGTTTTTACATATAGCGAAACTTGTGGACATGCAATAACACCTTCTTATTTACCTTTATTCTCTTACATTCACCGTTTCTTCTTCTCTTTCTTATTCAAGTAGCCACTGTAACTTGAGCGCCAACTTATCAGATCACCTCAACCACCAATGAATAGGCCATACACGCTGCATGATGAATGCCGTGCTCTTTCATCATCAATCATCTCAAATCCCGTCAACCAGCTATTTTCACCTATTTTAGCAGATGCACGTCGACATTTGTTGGCTCGTTCATCACCCCAAGGCGATGACTAAGCCATCATGACTCGGGAGTGTCCGTCAACGCCACGTTGCTATGATTCAGCCCCCGACATCTCCCAAGCCTCGTGCCATTCCCACCGACTTGCGTATCCCCCCCAGTCGGCCTTGCTGAGCGGATCGCAATCACCCCAGCTGCAGTCCTTTCATGCAGTGTGGCGAACCGGCGTGCGACGCCTCTTCCATTGGACATTGGGGCCAGGGCCACAAGATCTAACAGATCCACGGGGGGACCAGCCCAGCATTGGCAAAAAGCCTGCGACGGGGGGCAAAACGTGGGGCCTCTCTCACTCACGGGCTCAAAAAAAAGTCCCATTCAATTTACACGGAGAACGCCCCAACGCAGCCAAACAAGGTGCTGATGGTTCAGCAACCGGCGGTCGCACAGGCGGCCGGAGGTGACGGGCGCCAGCAAAGCAGGCCTCTTGACGAGAGCGACGCGGCGCCTACGCCGCCCGGCGTCAAGAGCGAGGACGCCGGCGGCGCAGAGACCGGCCCGGCGGCGGCCAAGAAGAGGAAGCTGGCAGGCAACGCCCGCGGCGTCGCGAACCTAACTCCGGAGCAGCTCGCCAAGAAGCGCGCCAATGGTACGTTGCCAACGACTCCGTTGCCTTGGCAAAGTTTTTTTTTCCTATCGAGGCCGCAAAGCTGACACTTTGATGTTCAAGATCGCGAGGCGCAGAGGGCTATCCGCGAGCGCACCAAGAACCAGATTCACACGCTGGAGCGCCGCGTCGAGGAGCTCACCCGGCTGCAGCCGTACCAGGAGCTGCAGGCCGCGCTCGAGGCCAAGGCGGCCCTCGAGCGGGAGAATGCCGAGATGCGCCAGCGGCTCGCCACCATTGTCGGCATGCTGCAGCCTCTGATCGGTGAGTTCACACACACACACACACACACACACACCTCTCTCGATATAGCACCTGTTTTGATCCTTGTCATCTCTAACCCCCAATTGAAAAGCAGGCCAGCTACCAGAGACCACAGCCGCTGCTGCAGAGCAGCAGATGAAGCCCGGCAGCAGCACGCAGGTGGCGACAGAACCGGACCGGCGCAGCACACACTCGCCCGCCGCCGCCGTGACGCCCACGGCCCAGGCCAACGGCGGGCACGCCGCGCAGAGCGACCTCGACCAGCAGCGCGAGCAGCTCCGCCACGGGCTCGCCATGGGCCCCGAGCGTCTCGGCCTCGGCTTCCTGCTCGACGCCAGCCAGCACGTCTCACGCATCCCCGGCGCCGCCGGAACCGACACGCCGCCGCCCACGTACCGCTACCCCGCGGCCGGGCTCCGGCAGGGCTCCGTCGCCGACAGCAGCAGCAGCAATGGTGGCGGCGGCGGCGGCGCTGGAAGCAGCGTCTCGCCCGGTCCCTCGTCGTCCTCCAACCAGCAGCCTACCTGGGGGTCGTCATACAACACCAGCGCGTTCCCGTCTGGCTACGCCTATCAGGATGCAGATGCGAGCGGCCACCGCGCTGATGATGATGACGACGATGACGACGACGACGACGACGTCAGCAACGCCGACGAGGCCATCGTCCTGAGCAGCAGCAGCAGCAGTATCCCGCGCTACGCCGCCCCCGTGCTCACCACGCCGCCCACCTGCCCTCTGGACTCTCTCCTCCTCGACTTCCTGCACGAGCGTCGCCAGCGCACCGCCGAGGGCCGTCCGGCCTCCGAGGTGCTCGGCCCGCGCTACCCCTCCGTCTCGTCGCTGCTCAACCCCGCGCACAGCGCCTTTGCGCACCCCCTGTCCCGCGTCTTCACCGACATCCTCGCCAAGTTCCCCGCGCTGTCCGGCCTGCCCGAGCGCGTCGCCGTGCTCTACATCATGTTCCTCGTCATGCGGTGGCAGGTCGCGCCCACGCGCGCGCACTACGAGCGCCTGCCCGCGTGGGCGCGCCCGCTGCGCGCGCAGCTGCGCACGCCGCACGCCGCCTGGATCGACCACGTGCCGTTCCCGCGCATGCGCGAGGCGCTCGTCCGCGAGCACGCGGCGGGCCGCTACCCGTTTGAGCACTTTTTCCTGCCGTACACGACGACGCTGACGCTCTCGTGGCCGTACCGCGACACCGACGCGCTGCTGCAGGGCCCGGACTCGGACGACCTGCTCATCAACCCCGTCTTCGAGCGGCACCTGCGCCGGCTCGACAACTGGAAGCTGGGCGAGGCGTTTGCGACTGCCTTTCCGGGGCTCGCGGACACGGGCAACGTGCCCGAGGCGGAGCTGGCGGCGGCGAGGGCCAAGACGGCGACGAAAGGAGGAGGAGGAGGAGGATAGAAGCAGTCGCCGGGAGTATGAATTTGCGTGGCAATGCGAAAATATGTACACTGGCGTTTATGTGTTTTAACAAATCTGGGTTCAGTACCTGTATATATGACGGCTTTTTCCTTTATTTAATGAAAACACGGCAATAATCCCGGTTTGGGCATGGACATCTGCCATTCCTATGCATGTGCGTAAGAGTCCAGACAATCAATATCAAGCGGGTATCTAAGTCTATTGCTTGTATACATCAAGTCCATCTTTCCCTCCCATCCATCTCGGCCTTTGCCCTCCCCTCCAGCGTGCCACGCGCACACCCCTTACGCCTCGTCGCCCAGCTCGCCCACGCCCAGCGAAAACTTGCACAGCAGCGGGCCCTCGCCCACCCACAGGCTCGGCATCGTCTCCCTCGGCATGCGCTGAAACATGAGCGCCCTGATCGGTGTATCCGCCCTCACCGTCCCCAGCGCACCGCCGCCGCTTCCTTTGCCCGCCGTCGTCAGCCCTCGCCCCGTCTTCAGCGAGTACAGCTGCACGGTGCCGTCGTCGTGCGCGGCCGCGACGAGGCCCAGCTCGCGGCAGACGTCCCACCCGGTGTGGACGTGGGCCTCGTTGCGGTAGCCGTCGAAGCGCAGGACCGGCGTGCCGCCGTTGGGCGCGCGCCCAAAGAAGCGCGCGTCGTAGAGCGCCATGCTGCTCCGCAGGCCCGCGACCAGCACGTGGTGCTCGGCGACGCTGCGCAGGTGCGTGATGGCGCTGGCGTGCGGCACCGACCGCCACGCGGCCGGCGGCGCGCGCAGGTCCGTCAGCCACAGCCGCGGCTGCCGCCCGCCCGCGAGCAGCACGTTGTGGTTGCCCGTCTGGAAGTCGAGGTCAAAGACCTCCTGCGGGATGTGCTTGCTCGGCGCTCGCGCCGTGGCGGTGTTGGTGCCGGGGCCGGCCTCGAGCCACTCCGTGCTCTCGGCGGCGCGCGCAAGGAGGATGCCCGCGTTGGTGCCAATGGCGCAGAGCAGGTCCGACGAGGCCGGCGCCGGCGTGCTCTGGTGGGCGAACCAGTCGTTGCGCATCCGGTGGCGCATGTACAGCCGCTGGTAGTGGCTCGCTGCCGGTTGTTTTTGTGTCAGTTTCAGCAAACATCGCGGTAAATGGGTAAAGAAAGAAGAGGACAGAAAGAAGAGGACAGAAAGAAGGACGTACTCTCGCCGAGAAGCCACTGCGGGCGCTGGGCGTCGACGGGGTCGGACAGCGGCGGGGAGAAGAAATACAACCCGCAAAAGTTGTCCGGGCTGCGCGAGGTGACCAGGATCTTGTGCGAGGGCTGGTGGTACCGAATCGACGATATTTGCGGGCAGCGAACCATTTCGGCGTGAAGGCCTTGTCGGCGGCCGGTACCCTCCGGCGCGGTACTCGAAAACGAGATGCTATAGCTCACCCACATCAGTTCTGCCCTTCCATTCCTCCAATCACACCCCCCGTCATCACACTCACTCATCATTATCATCCGTGGCAATGTAGCTGCCTACAAGAGTTTCCTCGTCCAGCGCTAGATTTTTCCTTCGTCAGTTTCCACTCACAAAAAGCTGCGTGTGAGAAAAGCAAAAAAAAAAACGTACTCGCATAAGCCACGCCCAGACCCGTCTTGACATCGTCCCCGCCGACGTACAAGCACGGCAGGTTGGCGTACCGCGCCCTCGCAAAGCTCGGCACAAACGGTATGCGCCCCTTGTCCACCAGCCCGCGCGCCCACGCCGCCGGCGCCGTGTCCTCGAGCGCCGCCGGCGCCGACCCTCCCAGCTCGCGCAGCAGCCGGCCCCGCGCGGCGACGAGGTCGCCCGCCTTCCAGACGGCGTGCCGCCGGACGTGCCGCTGCAGCAGACGCTTCCGCTGCCGGGACGACTCGGCGGCCGCGTCCTCGACGTACCGGCGCTTCACCTCGTCTGCGGACCAGGCCGCGGCCGGCGGTGCCGTGTGCGCCTTTTCAATCTTAAAGTACTTCTTCTTGACGGGGTCTACGTTTTGCAAAACTCTTTAGTAGATGATCAAACCTGAGAGAGAGAGAGAGACCGTACCGAAATAGTAACCTGGAAGTTCAGGCGCCATGATGAAAAGGGCTTGATAGGTGATGGCAGAACTGGTGTTGGAGACACCGCTCTGTGTAGTCTATGGATTTCTCAAGGCACATAAATTGGGGCCCGTCTATCAGTGTCATTGAGATTGCTCATTTTTGCAATAACCCGGGCTAGCATAAGAGATTGCTGCTTAGAAGGAAATTCGTACACAATTGGGTGAGGACAGGAACCGTGATGTGGCGAGACTGGCGTTTAAGCCAGAAGTCACGTGATTTATGCAAATGGAGACATCGTGAACGACCGACACAAAACCGACACAAGACCAACGCTCACAATTGACATATCTAGATATTCAGTCACCACAGCATGGAGGTATTTTTACTTTTTATCATTAATGGTCTAAAGGACGGAGGTCTAGGGTATGAAAAGTCGCACGTCGCCATCTCAACCGCTCAAACGCTTCTCAAACTCCGATACGACTCATACAATGCAAAATTTAAAACAGAGAAGACGAAAAGAGCAGCCGACCAATCGGCGTGCGGGTATGTGACAATTCCGTATTTACTGAGACTTCTCGTGCTGAGTCGAGACACGCTGGAGGGAGACAACTGTGACTAGTTAGTAAAATGTTCTTGTAGAGTAGAGTAAAAAGTACGTACCAAAGTCTTCCAGAGAACGCTGCTTCTGGTCCTTCTTGGGGGACTTGCCGTGCATCAAGTTATCGAAGCCGGTGGAGCCCTGCATGAAGTAGTAGAGACCACCCATGATGGCGAAGATACCGAAGGAGAAAATCCAGATACGGACGACGGCGACAATGGAGGTCTGGCCATGCTCGAACCAACCAAAGATACAGAAGAGAGTGGCAATGATATCGACGACCAGAATGGCGCCGGAAAGCTGCCACGAAGGAATGGAAGACCAGAAGGGACCGTTGGCACGGGTAATGAAGATGAGCCAGTTCTCAGTGAGGGAGATCTCGAGGAACAGGACCTCGTCGACGTTACCAAAGTTCTGGACGATACCACCGTTGCGGTCGTTGGCAAGCATAGTGGTGAGGGCAATCCAGGTACCGACAGCGAGGACAACACCGAGGAAGATGGACATGCCCCAGAGCTTGGGAAGGTTCCACTTGACGGGGGTCTGAGAGAAGGGAGCGTTATCGTAGGCAATGGCCAGGGTAGCGATATCAGCGAAAATGGCAATGAAGACGACAAGCTCAATGTTCAGGGAGCGGTTGAGAATGGCGATCCAGAGACCAAGGAAGATCTCCATGTGCAGGGACAGGGCGATACGGTAGACAACGTAGGCGTACATGCGGTGGAAAATCTGGCGGGAAGTCTTGAGGGCATCAATGATGGCACCGAGACCGGGGGCAAGGAAGACAATATCGGCGGCGGAACGGGCAGCATCAGAGGCACCCTCGACGGCAATACCAGTATCAGCCTTCTTCAGGGAGGGAGCGTCGTTGACACCGTCACCAGTCATGGCAACGAGGTAACCACGCTGCTGAAGAATCTCGACGACAGAGTACTTGTGCTGGGGGAAAACCTCGGCGAAACCATCAGCAGCCTCGACGAAATCGTAAACCTCAGAACCAGGCATGTCACCACCGCCACCGAGACCAAGACGCTCAGCGTTGTAGACGTTGGTACCGAGACCGAGCTGACGGGAAGTTTCACGGGCAATACCGACGGCGTCACCAGTAAGCATCTTGATGGAGAGACCGAGACGCTTGGCTTCGTTGATGGTGCGGGCAGTGTCGTGACGAGGGGGGTCAGAGCAGGGCATGATTCCGAGAATCTCCCAAGCACCCTCACCACGCTTGCGGGCAACACCAAGAGAACGGAAACCACGGGTAGCGAATTCGGCGACGCAGTTCTTGTAAGCCTTGTCGACTTCCTCGGGGATGGGGTGGTCCTCCTCGACAGTCTTGAGAACGAAGAGAGGGGCACCCTTGACACAGACAATGCGCTCGCCCTGGGGGGACTCGACAACGGCCTGGACCTTCTTGGAGACGGGGTCAAAGGGGTGGAAGTCGATAACCTTGTACTTGGAGAGGACAGACTTGGCGCGGGGGTAGAACTTGAGGGACTTGAGGAAAGCCTTGTCAATGGCGTCGATACCCTTCTTCTTGCGGGAAGCAGCCAGACAGGCAGTGAGCATGAGGTCATCGGGGTCAACACCCTGGACGGTGAAGGGCTCGGCGAGAGAAAGCTTGTTCTTGGTGAGGGTACCGGTCTTGTCAGAGCAGAGAATCTCGACACCAGCAAGGGACTCAATGGCGGAAAGCTTCTGGACAATGGCCTGCTTCTTGGCGAGGTAGGCGGCACCGACAGCCATGGTGGTGGTGACGACAGCGGGAAGACCGACGGGGACACCGACAATGGTGATGGCCAGGGTGAAGCGGAGGATGGTGACAATGCCGTTGGAGCGGTAGAAGGAAGAAACCCAGACGACGAGGAGAGTCAGGACGACGAGAATCAGGAGAATCGTACCAATGCCGTTGAGAACCTCGGTGAAATGGCCAGTGCCACCAGCAGACTGAGAGACGAGGGCAGCGGCGCGACCGACGAAGGTGTTGTCACCAGTGGAGGTAACGACGACGAAGGCCTCACCACGCTTGACGGCGGAGGAAGCGTAACAGTTGTCGCCCTTGTGCTTGTCGACAGCAAGGGACTCACCAGTGATGGCGGACTGATCAACCTGGAGGAAAGCATCTTCGGTAACAATGCGACCGTCGGCGGGGATAATAGTGCCCTCCTCAACCTGGAGAATATCACCGGGAACGACCTCGGGGGCCTCAATCTCCTTGAGGGTGCCGTCACGGAGAACGACAGCCTTGAGGGCAAGAGTCTTCTTGAGCTCCTCGACAATAGAACCAGCCTGGAATTCCTGAATGAAACCGACAGCAGCGTTGAGCAGCAGAAGGGCGCAAATGACACCGAAATCGACCCAGTCCTCAAGACCGGCAGCGAGAACAGCAGCAGCCTACAGAAGAAATGGTTAGCGCCATTGCACGACAATGTCAATGATAACACGATAAAAACGCAATGCAAATGAAAACTGGATCCAATGAGTGCGGCCAATTTGAGTTTGCCCGAGAGCGCGCCATCCTTGAAACAAAAATTGCACTAGCCCGCGAGGCCGAGCTGGAAAAAAACACGAGCCATGACCCGGCAGCAGAGTGGTTCCGCATTGTTCTGCTGGGCCCAGAACTAGCCTTGCTGACTGGGCCAAGCCCGGGACCTGGGCTAGCCCCGGCCGGAAGAACCAACGTGGAGCCGGGTGGTGCTTCGAGTTTATCCGATCGGCGGTGGCTCGTGGGCAGGCAATTTGCTGTGGTTTGCGGGAAGCGGCAGAAAGGCGGTCGACAATTGGCCAATTGGTATGGTGTTGTGGGGCGCTTTTTTTTTCGGTCGCGGGTTTGCGGCAGGTGCGGAAAGAGCGCAGGCAAATGACTGGCATCAGGAAAAGCGCGGATGGATCGGCGCCCCCACATCAGCACCGGCCATGTGCGACGAGCCAATTGCTGAGGCACGCCGGAGCTCATGTGGAACCATTAATCTGCGCCGACAAAAAGCGCGCAACAAGAAAAATGCTGGGCCAAGTCGCCATGCCCAATTCGGCCGGTCCCCCCAAAACATCGAGTGCCTGGGTAAACACGGGCCGCCAGGCGAGGCAGAAATGCGCACAGTGTTTGCGAGGGGATTGGGGATCAACAATGAGCACAGCGCTTGCCGGCGCATTCAGTGCGACGATTCAATTGAGCCGGAAAAGCGCACACAACGATTGCGGTTGCTCTCCAAACACAAGAAACGTCCTGAATAAACGGACAAAGCCACATGTGAAACATTGCCCAGTAAACAAACAAACAAACGCAGAATAGGCAAAACAAAGGACGAAGAAAAAAATAGTGCTCACCTCCATGACAAACTGGATAGGACCAATGAAGTAGGAGAAGAACTTGAGAATCAGGTTCTCCTTCTCCTCCTTCATCTGGTTGAGACCGTACTTGCGACGGCGCTGAGTGACTTCGGCCTCGGTCAGACCGACGCGGGAGTCAGTCTGGAGCATGTCCTCGGGGACGACACGGCCACCGGTGGCCGCGGTGCCCTCCTCCTCTTCGTCGTCGATGGCGGCGTGGCCGTCCTCGGACTCGAGGTCCTCGATCAGGGCGTCAATGTCCTCATCCTCGTCCTCATCGGCGGCGGGAACGGCCTTGGGGGGAGGAGCGGCGGCACCGTGCTGGTGCTGCTTCTCGTCGAAGCCGCCAGACTCGATGGCGGTGTCGAGCGCGGGTGCGCCGACATCCTTGTGGTCAGCCATTGCTGAGGGGTTTTGGTGATGTAGTAGGGTGTGTTGTTGTGATGTAGGCAGCGGTAGGACGTAGATCTAGAAAATGACGCCGACTCGGGACAACCGAGAAGAGAAGATATTAAAGAAGGAGAATGAGGGAAGGGGAAGACAAAACAAAAGACTGTAGTGTCAAGCACCGCACGAAATAGGGATGGGGTGGACGTCTAGGTGCAACGCATTCGTGGGTGAAGAGGAAAAAAAAGAGAAGAGAAGGTTGTCCAGGGAAGAAGGGTGGGAGGAGGGTATTTCTATGAGCGGGCCAAGTTTGTTTAGTGTTTTTTTTTATTCGAGCCAGCGCCGGGATGGGCCTTCTGGGAAGCCAGGACCGAGAAGCATTCTCGGTCGCCTTCGCGACAAAGATACTTGAGAGGCGCCGCTGCTTTGGGGAGCGCCGTGCGCGAAAGCCATCCTGGCACCCAGGTACAAGGTACCTGCAAGCCCACAGAAATGGCGATGTGACGCCGCCGCCAAAAGCCAACCCTGGGCCCTGGGGGGCGAGTAGGAGGGACGCTACTACGCTCTTAGCCCCAAGTGACATGAGTTTTAGTGGCGCCCCAGGGAAAGTGGAAACTCTGAATTCTTTTTCGTGCCTTTTTTTTTTTTTTCCCTCTCCATTGAATGGGCGACTAGGGGGGGGAGGGGGGTGCTCCTTGGTCCGAGTGGGTGTCATGATGGTGTGTGAGTGTTTTGAAGGCTGCTTGTGCGTACCCCCCGAGGTTGCACGGCGATTGTTACTGTCAGCATCCCTCTCCCGTCTGCTTGCTTGCTCTGTAGCAGTAATGGCATGGGTTTATTACAGAAGTACTCGGCACTTTTGTCATTCTCATCGTTGGACGGCTTTTCTTCTTGCTATTTCTGCCAGGGATCGTAATTGCCTCACCACAGGCCCCTGTCTGACTGTCGTTTTGATGCCGTTCAAATCTCCGTTGTGATTCTCCATGGACAACGAAACTAATGGTAAAAAATTTACAGTGGTGCCTCAGCTCGTTATCGGTACCTGGGGCCGGACTGTACGAACTGGGCGGGCCTCGCACCGTGCGCGCCCGGCTGGGCTGGCGAGGGCGAATTTTTTTTACAGAGGGTCCAGTGGCAGGCCTGGAAGGCCAAGCCTGATGACAGGTCAGTGGCTTCTTTTAGGTGCTGAGAGCGCTAGAGAGGTGGTGTGCAGAGAGCCCACTCCCTCTCGCCCCGGCTCTCTGAATTTTTTCCCTGTTCGCTCTTTCGCTCATTATTTTTTTCCCCGGCCGCCGACTTGCACTGGTGGAAGAAAAAAAAAATGACCAGTTTGGCCTCCTCAGACAACCCGCATGTCATCATCACCTAGCGCTGTCTCGTTCTGGCGCAATTAGGGCACCGCCAGTGGAGACGAATTACTTTTCCAGTGGACAGGTTTGTGCATCCCTCGAGGCTGCGGTTTGCCCTGGAATAAAGAACAGCAGACCAGCGCTGGCCAGCTGCGGCTTGCGGCTTCTGCGCTGTAACCTCAAGAATAAGCCCGGCCGGTTGATCCCTAGAGACCCTGTGAGATAAGCCAACGGCAGGCGGCAGGCGGCAGGCAATCCATGCCATGGACAAGTACGATGCTTCTCTCGTCCGTCACGCGCTACAACCAAAACAAGTTCAAGTAAATAAAGAACAGGTATCAAACAATGAACCTGCAGAAGCCCGATTCACCACATTCAATAAATCTAAAGTTTTTTCCCTCTATGTCCCCCGTCCCTTCTCATCTGTATTTTCCCCTCGCCGAATTCCATCGAGCCAGGCGTGTCCCCACCGCCCGCGATCCGGGCTGCACAGTTTAGGCTAAAATATGCACGTCGCTATTTGCATGCCAAGTCACGACCAGTGGGCTCTATAAGTTTGCATGGATTGTGAATAACAACAAACATGTTTTTTTTTTGGCTCTCACAGTGGAGTGGACGGACACGTTGGTGTGCAAAGTAGCTTCAACGTCTTCAATCGCCCAGAACAGCCAACACGTGTTTCGTTTCAACCAGCCAAGACGAGAGAAAAAAAATTGAAGAGATGGAGAAAGTAAAAAGAAACTTTTCGATTGTTCGTGCCCGGCCATGCCGGAAGCGAGCTTGGCTGGCTTGCGAGCTGGAGCCTAACAAAACGCCCACTGGCACTACAGACAGCCTCTTCCCCCGGGCTAAACCCGCTGTAGACCGCCTATAATGCCCTCTGCAGTAGCGGCCGCATTAGCACACTAAGGCCGCTGTAACTCTTCTCCTGCTCCCCGAGGCTACTGCAGGTGAGCCGCCTCAAAGAAGGACGAAAGAACCCTCGACAGTATTCCACGATAATTTGTAGGATCGGCTGTCATTCTTTCTTACTCCCAGTCAACCTCTTTCCCTCAATTTGCCAATTTATACAAGTAATAGTACACTAATCATCCGTCACACTAAGACGTGCATGTCTGCGCTGCACAAAAGTATATCCGATTGCCTGTAAGCGACTTGCTGCAAAGAGCTTCTGGAAGCACAGTGTGCGCCGCCATGCAGCCCCAAATCGGCATGTCTACCGCCACATGCATAATCGAGCAGCGTGAAGAAGAAACCCCCAAATTGAATATGCAACGGCGCCAATTCGCACTGTCCTTCTTTGAATTTGGAAAAATGGCTCGCCCGCCATTGGGCGACACCGTATCGCCCCTAGAACCAAACCGTAATAACGCCTATCGCAAGTCGCCGACCGGGCGTACTGAGGCATTTTCTGTCCTGGCCGCCACAGGACCAAAAACCACATCGTTACACGCCCCTCCTCGACTGTCTCTGGAGAATACTCCCAGTATTAGTCTGTGAGATGACCAAAACGGAGCCTGGGTCCCCGGCCTGCAGCTGCGGTAATCGGGTGGGCTCGCCTCGCACCTAATCAGCGCCCTCCTCACCATGTAGTAATATCGGCTCCGCGATATGTGGCCAGCCACATGCTGTCCCGGGCCTTCTTCCCCCATGCTGATGACCGGAGCCAATCCCGTCCAAAACATATTCGCTCAGTTATCGTGATATTAGTCAAGCATGGATAGTCCCATCGGGATCATCAGGGCGGTCGAGGTGGCGTTTTCGTGCCTCTTGGCCATTCCGCTCGTGCAATTTCATTCATTAGTGGCTGCCTACCACGGTGTGTAATCGACTCTTTGATACAGCTTTCCTGGGCCATGTCCCTCGTGGAACGTCTCGCATCCCTCTCCTTGGTGTCTTGCTTGTCGTTTGCCTGTGCGCACGCGACGACGACGGAATAAAGTGCGACAGACTCGACACAGGTTCCCAGCCACACCATGTCCCGCGTCAATTTAAAGTTGTCCGAACGAGACCCAAACTAGCAAGACGCCAGAAACACCAAGCCACGATGTTGCTGATCGTGCTCACTCTCCTCTTCTCAGCGCTCCCCCCCTTTGCCAATCCGTCTCCCTTTTCCACTCGTTGTTTCACCTTGTTTCCTTCCGAGGTCAAGCTTCGACGTAGTATTCTTGCCCATCATCATGATAAGGTTCTTGGCAAGGTTGTCTTGTCGCAGGCTTCGTCCAACTGCTGTCTCAGGGGTGAGCTTGGACCCTTGAAGCGTGCTCGCCAAAGGCTGGCGCTGGTGTGCACAAATGCCGTCAAACATCAACCTTGTTTCTTGGATTTGGTGGGGTTGGCGGGATTTTGTCGAAAACGCTGCAAGCCAAGGGGTTTTGTGGACGACGAATAGATCAGATGGACACTTGTCCACTTACACAGGTCTTGCCAAGTCCGTTTACACACGGCTTGTGCAATTCTCAATGCGCAAGTTGAAACTTACAAGCCGCGCTGTCTTGCACGGTCTAATGAGCGCCCGTGCAACAGAAACGCCACGTCTCCCTGATAGGCATTCCTGGAATCAGAGCAGCGATCCTGCCCATCAACCGCAAGAGACACTGTTTTCTTGCTGTTCCCTGCCATCAGTAAAACAAAGTCGTGTGCGCGAACTCCTGGCGATGCCGCCTGCATGGCACTGCTCTTTGCATGCACACCCTGCGCCCAGCGGCCAGCCAACCCGGGCGTCGCATCACAATAGCCATGCACAAATTACCCAATAAGCTAACATGCATTGTGAATTTCGCATGCAGGGCAGTCCCCGGAGTACCCGCATCGTCTATCCAAATCGAGAAGCCACACCGTGCGCCATACAGTCCAGCCCGCCAAGGCTCCGAGTACCAATTTCAACGACCAGTGGCTGTCCCTTGTCCGCGGACTAGTGGCCTGCTGGATGGCGAGCTTGTCCTCGGTGGCCACTGGCGCTGTCTCTGGCTGGAGTAATGATGGCGTTCTTTTTAGTGATGGCCCTTGTATGGCACCATGGTCAGCAGTGCCGCCCCATCCAGCTCGCCCTGTCTGGCTCGCCGATACGCTCCCATGGCCAGGCACTGGAGCCTGCCGCCAGATCCGTAAGTGAGCTTCCCCAAAACGCGAATAGCGAGAGACAATTGTGGACGTTTGCGAAGAACTATTCGCTTCATCTCAAGCCCGTCATTTCCGTCGTTTCCGACGTTCGGTCAATTGAAACCGGTCATGGCCTCTGCACATGATGAGCATCGACATTGTCCCAAACTAATGCCTTGCCAAGCCATTTTACATTGCTCAACGTGTCGCGAGTGTTCGCCAATGTGCGCTACGTCATGAGGAATGATCGCGCACCCCCCCAGCACCCTTGTCGACCCCAGCCAGGCGTGAGACACACTAATATGCCGGACCGGGCTGGCTGCTAGCGAGATAGCTGATAGGTTGGCCCGCTGAGAAGGTGTGTATGAGCCAAGCAGGCAGAGAGAAAAAAAAAAAGGCGATCGCACAGGTGGGTGCGCCGTGCCATGAACAGAAGCCGTCCGCCGCTCGTGTGTCGTCGGCGTGTCCGTCCACCGGCGCCCAGCTGGGAGCAATTAACCAGAAGCGCGGCCACCTCTGTCTCTCGAGTGGCTCTCGGTGACGGAACCAGAGCTAGAAGAAGACGGCGACTCGAGACCTGGCCCAGAGACCAATATCGCTTGACCGACCCGCCCGGAGCTGTTGGGGGTCGGCCATTTCGCCGCTCTGTGCCTTTCCGGTGTTGATTTGAGCTTTTTTCCAGTCTTTTTGGGCGCCTTCTCGCCCTGCCGGTTAGACAGCCTGGTCTTTCCGCTTCTTTTGCGACTGAATCGCATTTTTACGGAGCCCTTTTGTCCATTTTCGTATCCACCGCCCACACCCAGACTGGAGCCTCGTCGTCCCCAATCCGAGAACCGCCGTTGACCGTCTTTATGATGTCGCATCACGGCTGGCCGTCTCCGTGTACGTAAGAAAACGCCGCTTCCGAAGTCAGGGCTTCCAGAACGCTTGGCTTGGCTTCTCCCGGCGTCGTCCCGGCCGACGACGAGGCATTTTCTGGCCGCCTCTTGGGGAACCTCGCATGCTGGCTCCGCTTGCACCGGTCTTGCATTGGCTGGGGGAGGCTCAGTTTCTCGATGCATCCAGGGTTCTCGTGTCCTTGGCCCTTTTCCCCATACTTGCAGCCTGTATGCGGCAATTGAACCTGGATGCGACGAGAATAAAATTGCCCATGTCGCTGCGCTGGTCCTGTCATGGCAACTGACCGCCTGTGCGCTATGGGGGTGGGCATCAGGTGCCACGGCGATCGCTGTGTGTCGAGTCGCAGATTAGACACCTCCGGGGAGACGCCGTAAAACAATAGGCGGGTTTCGTGTGGCGCTCTGTCGTCTTGCTCGACTCATGAACGGGTTTTGCTTTGTCTTTTGTGCAGTTGCAGTGAGCGAGCAATCGAGGCTAGTGAGGGAATTAAACCACGCACCCGAAATAGCATCTCTAACCGTTGTCAACAGCCGGCACCTGCCAGCCGCCAGCCACCAGCCGCCAGCTGCCAGCGTACCTAACCCATAACCCAGGCATCCAGATCAAGGTCCGGCCACCCTGTACCAGTCAGTGCTCCTGCAAACGCACGTCCATTCTACATCATGCCTTTCGATTGACTCTATTTTCCTTGCCATTGAGTCTCGCCGTCAGCTTCGTTTAATTCCATTATCTCGTGTTTGTTTCCCTGTCTAGCGTCAGCTTCAAATCTACAGCCAATCCCCCTCTGTTTCTCTCCGTCCTTGACCAATGGCCCGCCCGTTATTAAGACCAGTAATGCTTACTACATCCATGGCGCTACCGTGAGATATCCGTCTGCCGCCAATGCGACCTGACCTTATTCTGACAGCAGCTAGGCACGAAATGTGCTAGATCGACATGCAGACTCAGAAAAGGGTTTCATCGGTCGTTGTTCTGCCTCTCCCCCCAGCTCGTCCACACCGTCGTCGCCCGTTTGGACCCTTCTCCATGTTACAGCTTCACCGACCGGCGACTTACCTTGGGGACAAAGTACAGTGACTTCTTCATCATCAGCTCTCCCTCCAGGTTGCTCCCCGGTCACCAACATCAGCAGCTGGAGCTGGGGCCCTGACCCCAGGCTTCCCCCATCCCACCCTGGTCGCTGCAAATTACCTGGGCATGAGACTAGTGGGATTATGGAGCACTTGCCAACAATATTACTTTGGTTTGTATAATAATATAGCCTGCAATGGCTCTGGACTATGCCACGCTCGGTACCTCCAAGTCCCGACCCTGGCTACTCTACATGCTACAGAGCTGGCACTGACTAGGGTGAAACCCACACTGCCCAAGTTGTTTCTACAGACAGCTGCAGTTGAGGCTCGATTATTCGCCAGGATCATACACCCCAGCGAGGCCAGCCGTACCCGATCAAGCTCGATGCAACTTGCTGGTCAGCATCTTGATCGCGAGACCATGCGCACGAGACCTTTAGCCGGTTGTCGACTGTTTCAATGCACGCCCAGTCCATGTCCAATCTCGAAGAGTGAGAGCTCCATGGAATACGTCGCATGTACTGCAATTAAAGTCTGTGGACACGGTGGATAACCCCAACAGGAACAGGTCGGTGACCACTTGTTTTGAGCATCAGAAAAGCAACAACAGCGCCTGGCTGGGCGAGTCCCCAGAATGGCGCTGGATAACTGGAGCACAGGCTTGCCCAGCTGCTGCTGAAAGAAAGGGTTGTCTTTATTACGGGCAACTCCACGCCGGATTTGCGAGAACCCAGATTGCCAGACAACAACAAGCCAGGAAAAATTTATTCAAAATATGGGGACTCTTGTCATCCACAACCGTGAGGCTGTCCGTTGGCCGTTGGCAGAAGCCGGGTCCGCTTTTACGATGCCGTCGCTACCGACATTGGCGCGAGTCCGAATCATTTCCGGAACCGGCAGCGAGGTTTGCATCGTGAAAGACCAGCTTCGGGCAAATACGTCATTATCTTTGTTGGCCTGGTCAGTCTGGCAAGGCTGCGCGACTGTCCGTGGGGTTCTGTTGCCAAATCTCCGTTGAGAACAAAGACCGCGGGCTATTTTTACGCTGGGTCCGGTGGCAGACAGATCCATTGTTGTTTTTGTCTTGGGCTCATCTCCGAGCCGAAACTGTTCTGGCGCTTGCGGAATGCATGAGGGCGCTGCAGGGCACATCATAATGCAGGTTAAGAAATGCGCGCCATTGGAGCAAAGTATGTGCTTCGCTACGAGAGCAGGCCTTTTCATGTTATTGTTTTCTTGACCGGAACGCTACAGTACCCGCCCGGGCTTTGTCCGACTGTGACCCGCCAGCCGCCTTTCCGCTTCCGATCAAGAAAGGGCGTCTTTTCTTTCCTGCTTCCCTATTCGGCCCTTGCGCTGGACTCTGGGCTCGATGATAGGGCAAATTAGGCAAAACAGAGCCGTCTTTTGACACGCCCCGTGGACTCTTCTGTCCCACCAGTTTCGCCAGTCTCCACGGAGTTTGCTATGAGTTCTGAGGGCCTTTTTTTCCTCTTCGCAGTGTGTGAAATGACAAAGGGTGAAGCGGAAATGTGGAATTCCAACGCTGGTTCCTGCACGGTGCGGGCTCAGCAGTCCAAGTCCCAGGTTTCGAAACACGGGGAACGAATACATGAATCAACTATATATCCTACGATGGCGTTTCTGATGTCTGCGCTTGGACCGTGCCCCCGATCACAATTGTCCTAGACAATGCGGCTCATTCAGCCGAAACGTGCCCATGTAACGGCCACTAACAAGTCGCCTCGCCAGTGTGACAGGAGTCATTTAAGCTCGTCGCATTGACAAATCGTCCTTATTTTCTCTGCCCGACGTTTACGCCAAGAGTTTGAGTGCATTCCACAGACACTAACTTCTGGGGTTCAAACACGTCGAGTAGGGCTGGGAGATCAAACACTCGGCGATTGGGACATGTCCCTGCATCGCAGGAAAAGTGGCGAGCGAAACAAGGTTGATGCGATAATGAACGCGCCGCGGACCCTGGGTTATGTCGGAAATGCGCTCCTTGTTCCTTTCAGCGTGCATCGCCCATCGCCACCCCAAATCGCCCGGCTTGTATCACCACTAGCGGCGTTGCCCAACCTGACCAAAAAGCATTTATTTTTGCCGCTACAGGGTACGTTTTAACAAAATCAGGCTCTCGGCATTCGCGAGAAGGATCAATTTGTGGCTTGCGCGATGGCGTCGGCCGTCCTTTTTCTTTTTTGCCGGCTTGCTTGACGTCACTATCGAAATATGCACTATACACTCGGGCGACAGAACGCTGGCGCGCCAAAAAGTGATGACGCCGTGAAGGCATATCGTGGCTTTTTTTTGCCCTCGCCTCATTTCCGCGTGTGGAATCAGAGTCGACCTGTATATTTGTACATGAGAAGCGAATGCCGGATTTGCCACCGCCGTAGACTTGCATGTACTTGCATGTACTCTGCATGTTCTTAGTCAGACGAGGGAGGCAAAGATGGCTGGCAGCACCAAGGCGTCATTGGTGCGCTTTAGCTTTTCTATTTGTCACTTTTGTCGCAAATCGACCTGGGGTTTATGGGGTAGCGACCCTGACGATGGTCAAACACGAAGGTACCGTGTACCGGTTGCACGTTTGTCACTGATGCTTAAAGTTAATATTCAGATGACTACGATCGCCACGTCACAACGAGGAAAAGGTTGCCCCCGAGACTACGCGAAATCGGTTACATGTGAGTGAGACCAACAAAAGTCGACACAGTTCTAGAATTAAAGCTTGCGCAAAGTCGAAGCGTCAGCAGTCATCATCGCGGCGCGCAGCCACGAGAGAAGCAGAACAGGTATAGGGTAGGCACACAGCACCAAGTGCTCGACGCGACTCACAGGAAATGACGCGACGCAGCCACGATATGTCTTCCATCTCGCGTATTACATCATGGAGTGAGACTCGCTCCCCTACTGATGTGCTAGAACACACGCGATGCCAAGACTCTACAACAAAAGAAACATGGATTAGAGACAGAGTGACATGAAAAGCCACGTCGCAGCAGCGTCAGACATGCGTTTGGTGATGCGATGCCCACACACTTCACTTCCCATGACTTGGGGGATTAACATTCACATTTGAAAAGGTTTAGACGATAGATTTTTTTTTTCAAGTTGGATAGCAAAAACGTAATATATGATAGCAAATTAATTAAAACAAGCATGAAAAAGCTTCTATGCCAAAAAAAAAAAGAGAAAAAGAACAAAACAAAGAGCTCACCAATCCCAAGAGCGTCAAAATGCCATGTTTCCAGGACGCCGCCTGCTGGCCCCATGCCAAAAGTTGTAAAATACACGCTGATTTGCGTTAATGCCTAATCCTCCGCGGTACTTCTTTTTCCCTTCCCCCCTTTTGTTTTTACTTGGGTATCTCAAAATGGTACAGAAAATTGCCTTTCCTCTTCACCCCCCCAAAGACAAACGGTAGTGTCACAAAATCACACAACTCACTGTCTACCGGGGTCGGGGAACTGGAAGCCCTGGGGAAAGTTGGGCATGCCGTTGGGTAGTGTGCCGACGCCAAACGGGAAGCCGGGCATGGGCCCGCCTTGTCCCTGGTTGGGTCCGGGGCCGTGGTCGTTGCCGCCGCGGTTGTGACTGGGCTGTTCATCGCCGCGCCAGTCGTCGTCGCGCTGGCGCGTCGACTTGGGACCATTCTGGCCGCCCTTGTCGGTCTGCATGCGGCGGCTGATGGCCTTGGACGAGACGCCGGCGCCGATTTCAATGTCGGGCTCCTCGACGCAGAGACCGGCCTCGATAGGTCGGCCGCCGCTGCCGCCGTAGGGTGCCGTGAGCATCCACTTGCGATCAGCCTCGGTCAGCTTGGGGATCGGGATGATGCTGACGCCCGTAGCGTAGTCGCTGCAATCTCTGGGGCCGAAGCCGACTCCCCATCGTGTCTGTAGCAAGTTAGTAAATGAATACTCGGGGAAAAAGTGAATACAGCAACTTACGCGAAGCGGAACCTCCAGGTGTCTGTTGTCTTCCATGTTGACCTTGGCGGCCTCGGCATCCTTGCGAGTCAGCATCTTGACAAAAGCGTGCCTCTTGTCCTTGTTTACGATGCAAGTCTGCACGGTGCCGAAGCGGCCAAAGATCTGTCGCAGTTCAGGCTCGGGGCAGCTGTAATAGTTGTTAGTACATGTAATTTCGTGGTCGGGTTATTGGTATAACTTACGTGACGCCTCCGACGAAAAGAGTGCGGCTCAGAACACGGATCGAGTTGGGGGGAAGAGTAGAATCATATTCGAGCCATCTGTCAACGTGGGGAAAGCTGCCTCCTGTTGGGGGGGATGGAGATCTACCACGGCGGCCTGGAGGACTGCGCTGGCGAAAGTCGTTTCCTCTGCGGCCATTGCGATCTCTCTCGTCGTGACGGCCACGAGGCGGGCTGTTGCGACCGCCAAAGTCCCGTGCACCGCGGGGAGAGCCACGCTGACCCCATCGGTCGGGCGACTTGGAACGGGACCGACCACCGCGAAACCTCGGAGGAGATCTGCCAACATCGCCATATCCGCGATCGCGGGGTTCATCCCGCGAGGGACCGTTGGAGGGCGCTCCCCAGGCAGGCTGGGCAGGAAAAGATCCTTGGGCAGCGGGAGCGGGGGCGGGGGCGGGTTGACCACCAGCGCCGCCAGTCATACTCTGGATTAAGGCAGGAATCTTATCGAATGGAACACCCTGATCGGCTAACAGCTTGATGAGCATAATCTGCTGCTGAGTGTTGGGGTCCATGCCACCGGGAGGCGCGCCAGGCATCTGGGGAGCGGCATTGGCAGGCATTCCGTGGGCCGGTGCACTCTGTCCCAGCATCTGAGCCAGATTAAAGGGCGCGTTTACTGGCTGTGAAGCAGCAGGATAAGACGAGGGTGCCTGCGACGAGGACACGGGCTGCGGCAAAGCAGAAGCCGGCATGCTATACGATGCAGCTGGGGTAGGCAGATGGCCATTACTAGGAGCAGCCGAGCCAGCGGCGGCGTTGGGTGTGGTATTTTGACGAGCAATGTTGGCCAGAGCCTCTAGAATGGAAGAGCCGTTGGCAGCGGCAGGAGCAGCAGAAGGCGCAGTGGGTGCTGGCATGTTGCGGCGGAGCGACGCCATCAAGTTTGCTGGAGGGCTTCCAGGAGGAGTTGTGGAGGTTTCTGTGCGAGAATACATGGTTAGATGGGAGCTGGACCGCGAAGGCAGCATTTCGCCAAGTACTGGCGATGCGTATGGTGTAAAAGGATATAACATACTGGCTTGGGCAGGCGAGCTAAGGCCCTGTCTGAAGGATTGGAGCATAGTGACGGGAAATGTCTGTCCCTTTTCCCAGATATCAAGGAGTTTCTTAATTTTTTCCTATACGGCGAGATGATGGTGAGTTTCATATTGCAGAAAGAAGCACACAGACTTGAGGACTGGCGTCCTGTTACGTCGATTTCACGTTGCAAGGCACAGAAGCAGATGCAACGATAACAGAGGCAACAGTCGGCTATTAAAGTAGGATGCATACCTTTTGATCTTCAGGGGCGGATTGACTAATGTCATTCATCAATACGGGCATCAGCTCGGTTACTCGGTGGACTCCAGCAGCATATGTGCCGTCGGGGGCAGAACTGTTAATGGGCTGGCCTTGTGCCTTGGCCTGCTCGAGCCATTTTCGGGTTACTGAGTCTACGACGTAGAGAACGCCAAGTTTATGGGTTCCCGGTGTCTTTTTGAAGTGGGTGTAGATTTTTTGAATGAGGACGGATTCAGACTGGAGGATGAAGGGTTAGAATGAGAAGGGGTCGAGGGGTGAGTTGTGAGCGAGTCTAACCTGAATGTTGGCGACGCAGAGCGAAGTCAAGCTTGTGATGCGAGAACCAGATACGCCAGGAGGCTTGAGGTTGAGCATGGCCTGGAGACCAGTCTCGAGATCTGTTACAGGCGACGCCATTGTGATGTGGTGTGTTCGTCCAAGTGCTGAAATGATGGAGAGAAACAGAAGTGCACGCTTATGCGGCAAGCAGAGCACAAGAGAGCGCGACCGAAACGAGCAACTTGAAATCAAGGCTGAGTCGTCGAGAGATTTCTAGAGGTGGTGGCCCAAAGAAACAAACAGTGAAAGTCCTACAGAGGAGGCGCAAATACTGGTACGACAAGAGCGAAGTCGATCTGTCTTCAAGTACGATACTAGGAGAGGGAAAAAACCCGGCAGTACGTGATGATCGAAGGACAAGATGATTTCTTGCTATCGCAATCGAGAGAGCGAGCGCGGTCCTTTTTACTAGGGCGGCGCGACGACAAACGCGGTGCAGTCACTGGCGTAACAGGTTATTATCGCCTCAGGGAGGAGATTACCGAAGAATAGGGAATTAACACGCGTCGCAGGTCAATACGAAGAGGCAGACTGGCAAGAGGGCACAGTCGCTACTTGAAATGAAGGATAAAGGCGATGTACGAGGGGTGTTGTCGATGAAAAGAAGTGAGGGCGTCTGTGGCGAGAAGTAGTATGAAGGAGTGAGAATTTGCAGCGTCTGGTACGAGGGGGCTGGGCTGGTGAAGGCCTTCGGCACTTGGGGAGTCACGGGCTGCTTAGCTAATGCCGCCATGTTACGCTGCGTCACGGAAGCAAATTTGCACGGCGGCCACACTCCGGACAAACGGAGTCTGGGCGCCAACCTGTTTCGGGATGCAGCAGATGTACCATGGTGATCTGTGTACCTGATTTGCGTCATTCTTTGCTTGCTTCATTTAACGCTGGACTCTGCTACAAAATATATTTGTGATGAGACTACTCCGTACAATGCGACTTGACCATGGGCGGATTACGAGCCCATCTCGTAATACAGGTAATATTGGTAGGTCGGTACCACCGTAGCGCACTGCGGGAGCAGGACAAGGGTACAGATAAGAGAGGTTCCAGGTCACGTCTCACTTTTTGGTGTGCAGAGACTGCCAGCCTGCGATAAAAACTCGGGGGATGGGGGAGCGCCAAGTCGCGATCGGGCTTTGGGGTCTGCTGGCGCTGCGGTAATTATAAAGAGCAAGAGAGCTGCCAATCTTGGTGCCTGGCAATGATGGCGTTTATTACGATACAGGGAGCCTTGCCATGCAGTTTGCCAAGCGTCTTGCAGGGAGTTTTTTTGAGATTGCAGCCGGGGGACCAGAGGAACAGCCGCGACATGTTGGGCGGCATTTTAATTGCGTTGGGAGATTTGGCGATGTGGCCACCACCAACAAAAGGGAGGGCTGAGTTATCTTGGTGGTGTCAAAATTTGCATCGGTGACGTCGGGGGCCATCACGTCCACTGTAGCAAGCGCTGAAGCTTTTTTCCTCTCTTTCGTCTCTCGCTTCCGTCCGGCAGAGCCGCACTTTAGCGGTGGATCGCCCTGAAAGGCTTTCGGACTTTTTGGTGGATGCAGCGGTGCAAGTACCTGTAGAGTGTGACCCCAGCGGCAGGAATGAAGGTACCCCTGAGCTCGGGCGTGTCGGGCCAGCATCTCACAGCGCCCGAGTGTCATTCGCATGACGACAGAGGAAGAGAGGACCCTCGAATTCTTCTTGTCAAACTACTGCACCCTACTTAGTAACGTAACCATGCATGTAGATAATTTTTCTGGAGCCTAGGAACGGGCTAAGAGTGTCGTGTTACTGGTGCTTTGGTGGTTACAGTGGTGCCTTGGCGGCCCTGGAGCAGAAAGCTCCACGTCTCTAGGTACGTTAGTGGCTGCCCCCCCCAAAGCCCCCCAAAGCCCCCCAAAGACAACGCTGCTGGACCTCTGCAGCCCACCAAAAGCCAAAAAGCCAAACTCCCCGGCCCGGCGCTGAACCCACCCAATTTTTTCCCGGCCCAACTGGCCTTGTTTGCCTGGCGCCGTTGCTGGCTCGCTGCTGCTGGCCCGTGTCGTCCTACTAAGCCGCCTCAGACAAGGGCCTTCTTACTGTACTTTTTTTTTCTTGTACTCGCTCTGCGCTTTTTTACCCCCTTCTTACCCATCCCATCTTACACCTCGGTTTTTTTTTCTTTCCCCATTCTCCGTCTTTGCCTGAATCAGTTCCCCTTTGAACCAATTCATTCCTGGTACACAATGGCTTCCGTCACCCGCCTCAGCAACTCGGCCTTGAAGGCTTCGCTTCGCGCGCCCGTTTTCGGAGCTCGCTCTGCCGCCTTCAACTCGGTCCGCTGCTACTCTGCCAAGACCCAGGTCCGTCTGCTCCCGCGATGCTTACGTCGCTTCAATTCGCGCTCCTGCTGACTTGTAGCTACCGCAGACTCTCAAGGAGCGCTTCGCCGAGCTGCTGCCCGAGAAGATTGACGAGATCAAGACCCTTCGCGCGTTAGTTTTCCACCACCACCCTCTCCGAGCCTCGATCAAACACTGACATCATCTCTTCGCGACATAGTGAGCACGGTTCCAAGGTTGTTGACAAGGTCACCCTCGACCAGGTCTATGGCGGTGCTCGTGGTATCAAGTCCCTCGTCTGGGAGGGTTCCGTCCTCGACTCCGAGGAGGGTATCCGCTTCCGTGGCAAGACCATCCCCGAGTGCCAGGAGCTTCTCCCCAAGGCCCCCGGTGGCAAGGAGCCTCTTCCCGAGGGTAAGAATGATATGCTCGAGTTCAATTGACCTGCGCGCGACTAACCCGAGCTCCCCACAGGTCTCTTCTGGCTTCTCTTGACTGGCGAGGTCCCCACCGAGCAGCAGGTTCGCGACCTCTCTGCCGAATGGGCCGCCCGTTCCGACATCCCCAAGTTCGTCGAGGAGCTCATCGACCACTGCCCTACCGACCTCCACCCCATGGCCCAGTTCTCCCTCGCCGTCACTGCTCTCGAGCAGACCTCCAGCTTCGCCAAGGCCTACGCCAAGGGTATCAACAAGAAGGAGTACTGGAGCTACACCTACGAGGACTCCATGGACCTGATCGCCAAGCTCCCCAACATTGCTTCGCGCATCTACCAGAACGTCTTCAAGGGCGGCAAGGTTGCCCCCATCCAGAAGGACAAGGATTACTCCTTCAACTTTGCCAACCAGCTCGGCTTCGGCAACAACGCCGACTTTGTTGAGCTGATGCGTCTCTACCTGACCATCCACACCGACCACGAGGGTGGCAACGTCTCTGCCCACACCACCCACCTTGTCGGCTCTGCTCTCAGCTCCCCCTTCCTCTCCCTCGCCGCTGGTCTCAACGGTCTGGCCGGTCCCCTCCACGGTCTCGCCAACCAGGAGGTCCTCAACTGGCTCAGCGAGATGAAGAAGGTCATTGGCGACGACCTGTCCGATGCCAACATCACCAAGTACCTCTGGGACACCCTCAAGTCCGGCCGTGTCGTTCCCGGCTACGGCCACGCCGTCCTCCGCAAGACTGACCCCCGCTACATGGCTCAGCGCGCCTTTGCTCAGGCCAACATGCCCAACGACCCCATGTTCCAGCTTGTCAGCCAGGTCTACAAGATTGCCCCCGGCGTCCTCACCGAGCACGGCAAGACCAAGAACCCCTTCCCCAACGTCGACGCCCACTCTGGAGTCCTCCTCCAGCACTACGGCCTCACCGAGTCCAACTACTACACTGTCCTCTTTGGTGTTTCCCGCGCCATTGGTGTCCTTCCCCAGCTCATCATTGACCGCGCTGTTGGCTCTCCCATTGAGCGCCCCAAGTCCTTCTCCACTGCCAAGTGGATCGAGCTCGCCAAGAAGCTGTAAGTTTGGACTGGACTTGCGCGTGTTAGACTATAATGGAATAGAACAAAGGAGACGGGGGGTTACAACTTTAGACGTGTGAATTTTTTTCTTTATATCTTTTGTTTTGCCACGGAATTGGAATGACGGAAAAAGCTACTTCAAACGCAGCAAGAGCGACGAACTTGCGGTTGCCGGGACGGCGTTTGATTGCTTTCTTTTGCGAAAAGAGAAATAAAGATTTGGTAACGCAGGTGCTACCACCAACTGCTTTTACCTAGCAGATAGAAATGTACAATTAAGTAATGGATCAATACTCAAGACTCTACTCTACGTGATGTGGCTATTCGGTGACTGGTCTTGGCATCGTGACGTGAGTAAATGGCCAAGTATACCTAGACGTTTAATGCCCAGCTATGACGGGACATACTTTCGCGTAGCTAGCGTGGCTGTAAGCGACGTGAAAAGGAACAAACGACCATTGCTCAAACACGTCCAGAATGGCAGACATTCTCAGGCATCCCACGTAACAATTGAGTAGACGATTCAGAGCTAGTCGCATATAGTATTTATTTGGCCGTATTTGTTCAGCATACTCTCCACAACCCGCATGTTCTCTGCCCAGAACTCTGGCTCGGATTTCTCCTTGGGGCAGTATTCAGGTTTCAGAAAGAGAGCAAACCGGAACCATTCCATAAAGTCCTTTGCGCCCTGGCTCTCCCAGTGCGCCTTCCACTTCGGAATGGCGTCCCAGAAGGCGCGGCGAAGCTCCTCGGCGTGCTCATACGCGGCGCCAAAGCCGTTCGGCGCGCCGCGTCGAAAGAGCATCTCGAGGCACCCGTGCGCGGCCAGAAACGGCGCGCTGGCGCAGAGCTCCCAGTCGATGATGGCGTTGATCTCGGCGTGATTGTCCTCTGCGACGAGCACGTTGTGAAGACCCATGTCGGCGTGCAGTGCAACGACGGGGCACGCCTCGACGGTCGCGGGGATCTGGTCCAGCCGCGTGTCCACAAAGGCTTGGATGGCGGCCATGTACTTGAGCTTGTACGAGTCGATGACGCTTGCCCTTGCCAAGCTAGACGCAGCCTGCCGAATTCGAGCTCGGAGCCATGCGCGCACCGACGTCAACGATCCCAGAGCATAGTGCCGGTCAGGCCCGACGGCAAGGCTGATGCTGCCGTTGCTGTCTGTAGCAATCAGCTCGCCAATCCGGGGAGGCGAGGGAAGGGGCAGGTCCCAGCAGGCCTGCCAGGCCAGCGCCATTTTGCGCACAAGCGCAAGCCTGTCGACGTGGGACATGTCGGGATAGACGCGCTCGGCCGTGATGCCAGGCACAAACTGCGTAATCTGCCTCCCGAGCCCGGTCGCCTGCTGATGCGCCGCCTCGCCTGGTATGGAGTAGACAGCGGGCATGGGGATCACGCCCGGCGGACTGTTGGCGCGGACAAACTTCATCAGGGCGTCCATGGACGCCACGTTGCCGTGGAAGCGCAGCTGCACGACATAGGACACGTCGGGCCTGCGCAGCACCGCCACCTTGTACGAGGTGCTGAACCCCCCGTCTGTGAATCTGCTTGAGGACGCCACTTGCTCGTCCGTGGCCGCCAAGACGGCCCTGCGCAAGTCCTCGTCGGTAATCTTCATCCTTTTCGGAGCCGACAGCGCGCCCGTGTGCCTGTCCACCTCGATCTGGTACCGATCGAGAAACGCCGGTACCCGGTCCTGGGGCTCAAGCGCCGCCGAGAAGAAAAAGGTGCTCTCTGTCGTGCGCATCACGGCGTAGTTTACGGCCGATCCCTTTGTGGCGCCGATGACGCCCGAGTAGACGTATGCAAGCAGCGCATCCGCTGCCTGGAACTGGTCCATGGGGCCAGGGTTATTCGCCATTTTTTCTTCTTTGCTGGAATTTTGCAGGTTTTGCTGAAAAACACATGAAACATCCGTGTTGGCTAAGAAAAAGATGAGTTGGGAAATAGTAAAGGGAAAGCTGAGGTGAAGAAGGGGTTGGCCCTACATTCACGCCGGTGACTCACTGGGAGCGAATACATTCTGATGTTACACAAACCATCTTAGATCAGCTACAGAGCAATCAAAAGCCGTTTTAATGGTCCGCAGCAGCATAGTTCATCCTTCTCATGGAGCTGGAAAGCTAAGAATAAGCGCGCACAGTCGAATGCTACCATATCTCGCGCCCACCTCTTATATCGCGATGCTTGTAATGCGGACCTCGGCATGAGAGGTTCTGAAGCAAGGCTGAACAAATTTGCAAGTCGCCAAAACAGGTACCGACATCTTATCAAAGATTTTCTTTATGCAAGCGCCGCTGTAAGCTTTCATATTTGTCGCTCTGTAAGCTTTGACATTCGGTGTCGTACCGCCTCCAATGTGTTCGCGGCAAGACCGGCCGCAACGGGCCGTGGCGTACGAGACTCACGATACGTAAAAAGTGCTCGAAGATGGTCGTTATGAACTCACCTCATCCACTTTCAATGTGAGTCTCATGGTGCCAAGGCAGCTGCCCTGAGAAGCTGGGTTGGCTTTCCAAACCCATCGGCAGCATGGATCGCAGTGACGCACAGCACGGTTCCCGGTCAGGGCAGGAGTCTCATTCGTGCCAACGATTCGTGACAGCTGCTGCAACTATAGTCTTGCCTGAATGTGTTGATGAGCTCTGCTTGCAACGCACGCCTCAGCGCTACGTCAGCATCTTGCTCTCTAGCCTTGCACCTGATGAAACTTGAACGGTATTCTTCCCGAGACCCTTGCCCTGTAGCAGCAAAACATGGTGACGCTCTGTCATACTCGTCGTCTGTAGTGATACTTACGCAGCCTGTGGGCGTGCCGTGACAGGCTGTCTGGTGAAACAAGTACCGACAATCACGCCAGGGTTCGCCAATTTGTTCTGTGCAACCTTCACGTCAGCTTAAAAGCTTTGCGAGCTCCACGCGGGTGCTTGATTCCTGCCCCTTCAACCGTCACCACGCACCAAATATCCCTTCGCCCAAGCATTCGCGGATCAGCGCGCTGGCAACTAACCAGCATCTACACCTATCATGGAGCAGAAACCGCTGCCCATGCCGATATATATTCGGGTTACTTATTGTACTCTGCTCTTTCAGAACGCGGCTCGCGCACTTTTTGAACATGAAGAGGTTTGCTCTTCTCTGATGCGATTCGAACGTCGACTTTTCTGCTGGTCGATCTCGTTGGGCGTCTGCCCTCCAAATGGCCGTAGCCTGGACGAGCTTCTGGGTCCATCACAGCAAGGGCTGCGGGACACTATAACCACCTCTTTCGAACTTCTGGAAGACCCTTTAAGAAAAAGTACGTTTTCAAACTTTTAGGATCCAAGCCACTGTTTTAACTTTGTTCTAGCTGCACCACCCTTGGTAAACGGAAACTCGCCCCCCTCGAATGATGTGTCAAAGTCTCCGTTTCGCGAAATCGAAAATGCCCTAAAGGGCCTTGAGCTTCTGGAATCTACTCGCTCACACGAAATAGAGGCGGCCTTATTTCGGCGCATCGCTGCGTACCGGGAAGCACACAACGATGAAGTGCTCGAACGGATTGTCGAGCTCGTGGTGCGAACCCGATATCCTGCCGCGCAACCCCGCACACCTCGAGACGTTACCTTTAACTGCTCGAAAGCTATTGGAATCCACTCTACCTTGTCGCCACGAGGAATTAGTGACCGCATGGCCAAATCTTCCGACAAAGTACCACCGCTCGCCGATCTGCCCAAGGCACTGGTAGACACAGTCCTGTACCGACATTATCGGCTACTGCTGGGAAAGCAAGAAAGGCTGGATGGAGATTATTCTGATCCTTCCTTGGATGCTTGGAGATTTCCTCTGCAAGTTGCTCCTCAGGGGTCGCAGGTCGAGCATGATGCCGACAAAGCCGACATTGGCTCATTGATTTCCAAGTCATCGCCATGCTTTCCCTGGCAGGATCTATTTTACGTTGATGGTAGCTATCACAACTGTCAGTTGTGCGACGAAAAATTTACGACTGACCTCGACAGCGCTGCACGAAAGTAAGTCGTGGGCGACAACTGATTCCCCGTTCCAAATGCTTGATTCGCTGACAAGGGCCTTTGCGCTGATAGACGCCATTTATTCCAAGAGATCAAACCGTTTCCTTGCATATTCCAGTCGTGCCTCAGGGGTAACTTCCGCTTCTTCTCTTCCCGAAGTGAATGGAGGAATCATTTGCGGGAAGCACACACGCCCGACTGGGTTAAATATCTACCCGTGCCTATTCGCTGGCTGTGCCCCGTCTGCCGCAAAGCTTCTACAACAGAGTACGGATCTGAAAGTCTCATGTACGAAGCATTGCTCGAGCATCTGAAGGCAATCCACTCCATGGAAGCCGACGATCCAATCTGCCGCGCTGCAGCTCGCGACTGCGCTCCTTGTTTTCGGCCAGTTGGTACATGCCCAATTTGTGGTACCTGCTACGAGCCCTCGACACGCTCAGGAGCGGCAAACCTCGAAACGGCAGCTCGAGAGAAAGTAGAAGACTGCATTGCCAATCATCTAGAGTCTCTTGCCTTGTTTTTCTCGAGCCGTACGCTGAGCTATCTGATGCTCTCGGCCTCCACCGAACGCACATTTTCCAACACGTCACATTCATCTTGCCGAGAACAAATGGCGCCATTGGAATTCCCAATGCAGTTCCAAGATCCACCGATCCGTCCACCGCCAGATGCTGTTTCGGGTAGTCAGTGTGACCCTAGCGATGACGAAGAGCAGGACTGCCTAGCTGCTTATGAGTCCCGAGTCCTCGCTGACTGGAGAGGCAATCCGTGGTTCCTGGAACGTGGAATCTACGAATCGGAAAAAATGGATAGCGTCGATTAAATTGCTAATGACAGAGACGAGGAGTGGAACTGGGCTCCCCTTGGTTCTGTCGGTGCCTTACTACATGCCACTTATGGATTGCTACTGCTACACATCTGTGCGGAGATGGTTTCTGAAAGTGGGAGTGTCAGCACACGAAAGGAGCTCAACAAGGGGGAAAATCTGTACCATTCCCTGAACCGACTAAAACTGGCTGTAAAGCAAATGATTGACGACTCGAAAAAGGTTGGAGATGATGGTGGTGGCCTCCAGGTAAGATCGCATCCCCTCCTCTTCTTTAGTTGACGCATCTTTGGCATCCCTTTGCAGTCTCTAGAGCTGCTTTACGTCCAGGGCTCCCTAAATTTCACGCCTTAGGCATTCGGCTAAACCGGAATATTTTAATAGGCAATTCGCGAAGCCACATAAGCTGCTCTCAAGACTTACGGCATCCTTGAACAAGCATCGAGGCAGGACAGGCCAGACTTCAACGACAGCATCGACCAACACGGGATTGAAACCGAAACACTTCGGAAAAAATTGCTGTTTAACCTGGGCTTACTACTCAGAGGAAACATTCATTGCGGGGGAGGAGTCTGGCCCGTTTCTCGGCTCAAAGAATGGGCGGACATTGTCACACAAGTGGTGGCATCGACGAACTTTAAAAGTCATCGTACCGACGAGTGGCTTAACCAGTCTCAGAAGCGACTGTTGGAGGCATTCAATGTACTTGAAGGACTTTAAAAACGAAGCTCTTTCATTCTTTCATGGGTCTGAAGTGACTCGGGGAGGGCAGGGTGCACGCAGCCTTGTGCTTAGCCCTCGTTTGGGTAGCGGAGAGTGGTCTAGTTCAAACTGCCTGGATAGTAATACCAAGTCTTTAATAATAATGGAGAGATTTATTCCAAATTTATTCAAAGAAAATTGCGGAGACGCCTATTTTAATTTATAAGGAACCCAGAGTGACTGTGGTAGTATTTACGCCCACGGTAACTGGACCTACTAGATGAGGTACTTGCCTCGATCCCTACGCCTGGGTGTCGCTGCCGGAAAAATAGTCATGAAATCGTTAGAATATAGAAAACCAACGCTGCGCTCACCGTATTTACATATCACATTAAGCTCGTTACCTTTTAATTTACTGGAGTGACGTCTGTTTTCTTTCCATAGGTATCCTTGGGCTGCACTGGCCAAAGTGGCTGAAACAAGTGTCTGTGGCCAGTGACACGACTTCGAGGCCTACCAATTCAGACGTTGCAGCATCCTGTGACACTAAAAGCTGTCAAAATGGCAGCTCATCAGTGACACGTCGCACCTACCGTCACAAGCCTTTGCTGTTGCGCAAGCAAAGGCTAGCCAGGGTCGGGCGCTTCCAGAGGACCTATCCTCCACTTTTGGGCATTCAACAAAGAAAGCGGAAAAAATAGGAAATATAGAGTAGCAAGTCACGGAATCGAGGGGAATGCGATAGACCCTGAAAAAAAAACAAGGAGGGGAAAAGGTGGTGGGCTGCCTGACCAGGCAGCTGTGTCGACCTGACCGGATGCTGTGTGCGTGGTGGCAAGGCGCAAGGCGCAATGCGTAAGATGAGTAAGTTTTTTGTTTCTATTTTCCAACCAACTGCAGGCAAATTCTTGCAAGGGTACTTTTTTCGATGCATGAGGTCATTCTTGGCGCTTTGTGCAACCAACCCAACTCTGACTCTGACTCTGCGCGTGGAGGACACACACACACACACACACTCCCAGCTGTGGTTGGCCGCGCTGCTGCATGTGGCGCGGGCGGGCGGCTTCGCGGGCCGAGCATGTTTCTGCAAACATCCTTGTCCCGTTTTTTTTCTGGACACATGCCGCCCTCCGCTCTCCTCCTGGGCCAGACGTTGGCAGTTTTCAGCCTCCGCTCGCGTACACTTTGGTTCGGCCCTCTTCAACAGGCTCGGCGCCGCGGAGAGGGGAACCTCGTTTCGATTGCTGTAGAAGAGGAACCCTGACACAAAAAAAAAAAAGAAAAAAAAAAGGGCAAAACAAACAAGTGGACGATCGGGGGTACCAGCCACTTGGTAAAAATTCATAGGGGTCAAGTCAACTTTGGTCGGCTAGAACGTGTAGAGCCGTGAGGCAGTTCGATGGTAAAGTGCAATGAAAATAGTATCACCCCTTTTGACTCCAAAAATAATAAAAAAAATCTCAAATGCGTGTAATATTATAAACAGCTCATCATGGAAGGATTCAGTGCCCACTTTGCTCC
Organism: Samsoniella hepiali; assembly: GCA_001455915.2. NCBI lineage: Eukaryota > Fungi > Ascomycota > Sordariomycetes > Hypocreales > Cordycipitaceae > Samsoniella > Samsoniella hepiali. Next base: position 51,617 of record LNDK02000014.1, on the reverse strand, counting down.
TGGACAAGCTTATGTCTTCTTTTTCTCCCTCATCAGTCGCGCGCTCTCCGCCGTGAAGCTACAGGTCTGTGAACTTTGGCCCACAAGTTTGCAGAAGGACAAGGGAAGAATTGCGAAATATGTAGATATACTAGCAGCTACTCTGCTGTGGTTGTTGTATGATCTTGCAGTAGGGGGCAGAGGTTAAAGCCGATCCGGGTGGTGCGTTGTCTGATGGTGAGGGCGGAGGACGGCTCAGCCCAGTGGGTGTGCTGCTGTGGGCTAAAGGGCGCTGGCCTGACCTGCTGGTATAGACCGCTGCGCTGTTGTCACTTGACATTAGCTGACAGCTTCTGTGACAAAGTTCACCATAGACACCCTGATCATGTACATATTGGGCACGCTGGCCGCTTCTATTGTACAGCCCACTGCCAAGGGAGCTCCCGGCATTGAGCACCATGTATACCGACCAAAGTATTTGTATCTTCTGACATAATGGTGTCGCCGACGATCGGATCTGAAGACATACTGATGTCGCTGGCGGTCGATTTTGGAGACGACACGGTTGACGGTGTATCATTGCCAGTCGGTCGCCTGACATCTGGAATTTCCAGTGTGGGGTACGTGAACCTACGGGATAGTTCAAACAGGTGCTTTGCGATGCATTCGTGCACACGTTCATCCTCTTCCCAGTCTCTCAGGTCTAGTGGACCGTCCTCGTCCTCTTTGCTGCTCGACGTCGATGGCTCATCTTTGCCAAGCCGGCTCGCAGGCTGCTCTGGATTGACTCCATAATCGTTTCCGCAAATTGGGCAAATAACAGGAGACCGATAGCAGGATATGAAACTCAACCGCGCTAAAGTGAGGGCACGCTTGTTGTCTTCCTCGTCGTGATGGCGGTGCTGATGATCGACCAAGTTCCTCGCCATCAATTCACGCGATTCAAATTCCACAGGAGAGACGCCGTTGCACGTGTGACATACCCATCGGACATTCTTTGGTAAACGACGGACCCACCATTCGCCATGCCGACTGTGCATGTGGGTGTGCCACTGCTGCTCCGTCTCAAACGATGGTGGATTGTTTTGATGACAGGTATTGACTAAGCAGACGTAGGGTTTAGCCGTGTGCAAAAAATGGCATCTGCTTCCGTTAGCGAGGTCCAAATACCGTCTGTTCTGTAATGTAAGCGACTTACATATATCTTCCTTGCTGAAGCGATGATTCAGAACAAGCCACTCCGCAAATCGGACAGCTGCGTTGGTGCTCTGTTGGTGATGTTGCAGTTTCTTCGATAGGCAATGTCCAGTGCGCAATCTCGGGGTCCGTATGAATGCGTCTCTGCTCACTGTCCGTGCTGTAGAGTGTCTTGTAGTGAGTGAAGAGAACAGCATCTGTCAACACCTTGAAGAGACCAGCCGGTTCGTCGCCTGGCGCTTTTACCCTTTCCAGCATAGCTTCGTCTGGCTTGGAACATCTCAATCCGAGCGTTTCCCACCGAGGAAGTTCCTCTTGGATAAGTTTAGGTCTCATATAAGGAAACTGCGTCCAAAGATATTGGATCACGCCGTCCTTGAGGCCGCGTGTCTCATGCGTCCGTTGGTACTGGGCAACTCTCCATCCCAGTCCAGCTTCGGTGTGAAGTAGCAAAAGGTTCGTGAATCTGCGCAGTTTTGTGAGCCAAGATTCAATCACGGTAAATTCGGGATCGAAGTAGTTTTCGGGAAACGTTGATGCGGTTTTCGACGACGCCAGTCTCACGACTGCAGCACTTGGGTCAGTATCCTAGCATGAAAGCGAGCATGGGGTAAATATACTCTGCACCAGGTTCCCCTCCACATTGGTCAGAAAGTGTTCTATAACGATGCGAATATGTTTCTTGGATGGATCGAGCAGTGAGTCCAGATTTGGGCCAGTCTTAGCCCACACGCTGAGTGAGTTGATCCATTGCACGAGCCTAATGTGCACAGCCTCGCTTCTGCGCCTGTCTATTTCCTTCAGCGACAGGCGAGAGATTTCATCGAGCAGCATGTCGCAAAAGTCTGCCCTCGAGAATATTGGGCGGGGGTCGCGATGCGGGTTCTGCCTCATGGTGGAAAATGCGTAGCCATGCGTTGGCGTGGATGATGAGAGGAAGAGAGTGGGCGGGGGCTCTCAATTTACCAGTCGGCGAGGTTACACAAGCAAACAGTCAGCCCCCTGAGGTTACACAAGACATTATTAGGTCAGCCAGCCACATACGTGGCGCATCACATACCTTACGTGGCGCATCACATTCAGCAATCAGGCAATGCGTGAATCACGGATGAGACAGCGTCGGCAGGTAATTATCTTGGGCCAGCACCCGCCCATCTTGTACCCCGGCGAAAAAGCGCTTCCGAGCCCCATGTTCGTGGGCACGCACGGATAGGGTTACGGAGGACAGCGAACAAAGGAATACGGTGCTTCCAAAGTAACTTGAAGCGAAGCACGCGGCCATGCTCTACGGCCGTTCTCATCAGCTCGCGCATCGAACGCTGGTCAAAAGCCGACCAAGACTCCATACGGGCTGTTGTCATAATAATACATGATGGTCGATGTTTCGCCTTGATACGTCCACAGTATTGACTAGGGCCACCCTTGGATACCAGTTTCTCTTGGCCTATTTGCGACTACAGATCTGTACGTACACGCACATTATGTTGTAATCCACTTCACACGAGGCCCATTCTCCAAAGCCTCTCCTTCGTTCTCACCCTCCTCGTCCGCTTCAAAGTCGACATCGAAATCATCTGTCCCGTCCAGCACAGGCTTATGCCTGTTCTCACCAACAAGTTCTGCGCCATAATAATGCCCTTTCGCCACAAGACGTTTTTTTCCAGTCATGAGATATTTCCGCTTGTACTTGAGCTTTGTGACTTTGATCGCAAAAATAAAATCGCCTAGTTCAGTCATTCGCAGGCTCGACGTAGAAGTGCCAGCGAGCTGCGCACGTGGACCGACCATGACTGGGCCACAATTCACCCCCAGTTCCGCCTGAGTTTCGAGTCCTCTACCACGACGAATATCAACGGACCTTTCATTGCAAAATTTCAAGCCGGTAATCATGTAAACGTAGCCGCCAATACTGGCCAGATATTTCTGAGCCCCAGGGGAGCGTTGCACGGCTCTCAGGTACTCAGATTCCCCAAACTTGGCCTGCAGTCCATGCATTTCGCGAACAAAATAGCTGTCCAAGTAGTCATTCCCATGGCCAACCTGCAACTTCCCCCCAATGACAGATAAAGCTGCCTCCGTAAGAAGAGCAACGCTGCAAGATCTTGCAACTGTTGTCTCAATAGACGTATTGATTGCGTGTGACGGTTTGATAAGACTTTCATCGTACGTCAATAGTTCACCGTCGCCATCGTTGATGACCATCAAGTTTTTGATATCGCTGACCAGATGTCCAATCACCAATTCGCCCTTGTGAACAGAAGTTGGCAGAACGTGGTAATCCAAGGTTCTAGGAGCCATTTTGAGCTCCGTTGAGGTTTATAGTTGCCAGGAAGCATTCGGAGAAGCCAGCGGCCGGTTGTGCGAATACATATACCCAGCGGCAGACAACAACCACCTACTGTAGAGCCCACCTTTCTCTTTCAAGCGAGAATGAAAAACCTGCATGTCCCCCGAAAAACATATCCAGACTTGGCTTGGCCACGTCGCATTTCAGCTTGGGGTTACACAGCATAATGGCTGAACCAGGATTCAGAGCCTGGTCAAGTGACTACGCAAAACGCTAAGAGTATAATTGCGAGCGCTAAGAATACGGTGATTTTTAACTGCTCATCAGCCTATGCATCGGATTGAGCCCGCCAATACCGTGACAAGGACAAGGCAGGATGGAACGACTCTAGACTGTAGAGATTGTTACAATTCTTAAAAGAGGACGGCAAATATGAGCTATTTTGTGAGACATGCAATGCAATACCTCTGCAAGCCACAAAGCCACAAGCAGCGAGTGAAATTGATTGGCGAGACACTGCAGCCGGTGTGAAACGGGTGCAAAACTCTGGGATGGAGTGGTTGAAATGCTGACTGAGCCTGCTATGGGGTTGCTTGTGTCTGCTTGCTCTACCGCGATCGTGTAACAAGCCGTTCTTCCGCCCAAAAGAGTGTCCACGGACAGTGAGTGCTCCGCAGAATGCCAGACCACCTTGAACAGACGGAGAACACAGCAGCTAACGCTGCGCTACAATGTATGTATTTACTTTACGAGAAAACACTAATTGCGACTATGGAACCCCTTCCGTAAAAAAGGTGGGAGAAAGTGCGAGTGCTAAGTCCACCAACAGCCCCGGTGAGAAAGACGCGGGAAACCTTTCACGCAGACCGTGAAAGCCTCGGGACAAGCAATGATGACACGATTTCGCGTGTCATCAACGTTGTAGATCCCAACAATCCAACTTCAGAAGGGCTGACCAACCTGGAAGCCCCTGAAGAGAATGTTAAAACAACTGAGGAATTTACCGAAATGAGCGAAAAGTTGACGCTCCTGCTTCGACACGGTATTCATGGTAACCTGAAGACACTTTACCGGGCATTACAAAGTCAGCTGCGCAACTGCAAGCGTCCGCATAACCTACTGTTGCGGTTGACTGGTTTCTACCAGAACGACCACGACCCTTCGAAGACGGAATTCCAGTTCTGTATTAATTCACGTCACCACGGCCCTGATTACGAGTGGATGCCTTGCACAGGAGACTTTGCGGGGTACGTCTTCTCCGCTGCTCTGCTTTTTTAGTCTTGAGTAACCGCTCATCAATTGTACTGCCACTGGTGGTTGCCTACATTGCATTTTTTTTTACCAGACTTCAGGTACAATTGTAATTCTTGGTCAGCTCAGAGGCTAACTGACAACTAGGCACATGCCCATCCCTGCCGCGGAAACGACACTCTGCAAGCATATTAAGCAAGCCGAACAAGACCGCAAATCTGTACACATCTCTTTCAATCTTCAATTTCGAGAACGGACGACTTTGAGAAGCCACAAATTACACCAAAGTTTGACGCAAGACTCAAGTGCTCACCCGATGACCCTGGGCTACGGAAAGCTCACCAGAACGACACGTGTGAAGAGCTTGACCGAGCTCATAAGTCTCGCCCGGCTAGGAGAACGAGGCCAAACGACGCGAATCAATACGAAGAACAGATATAGATTATGCTTTAATTTAGCCCTTTCTGCCTTCTTTCTCACCAGTGAACCTTGGAAACAAGTTCGCTGGTGTCAGGGGGAGCACTTTGATGCAAACATTTTTTTCAGCCTAGATCAAGAAAACATACGAAATCAAACAGAAGCATACCTCTTCTGTCCAATCGATCCTCACTTGCCACACCCAGAAGCTGATCCAGACATCAAATGCGATTTGAAATTATTGGAACTGGGGAAAATTCTAGTTGAGGTTCGATTCTGGAAGAAACTGGAGTTTTTTAGTGAAGCAAGGGGAGTTTTATCACGAGATGAAATTCGAAAGAGATTGCACATTCACATAAATGAGCATCCAGATATGAATCCCTTTGAGACGCTCTTTGTCGGCGCGGTCGAAGCCTGTCTCGAGTTCGATGGAAACATGGCCGCGGATGAGATTTTGGAGCATATTTTGACAAACATTATTGAGCCCCTCGCTAAATGCGCTGAAACGTCTTCTATCGCTGCTGAGGACCCTCAAGAGCACGTCATGCATGTCGCCGAGGACCCGCAAGAACCGTTGAAGAAACTGCCACATAGCGGCGAGCGAAGTTTTTACAGGTTAGTTCTCTCGAAAACCTATGGAAAAGGACGTTAAGAAACTCATACATACGGCAAGTGAAAAAGCAAAGGGATTTATGGGAAGAATGTACCACTTTACGAGCGAGTATGTCACTCCACTGTCGGAGCGGAGGATGGCGCTGCCCGAGGATCGAAACGAAAAGATTCGCATAGCTATCATCGATAGCGGCGTGTCTACCAGAGACAAAGAAATTGATAAGTATATAAGCGGGAAGAGGATTGTGGGACAACGCAACTTTTTCAGGCCCGGTGTTGAAAATTGTGAAGACTTCCATGGCCATGGGACCACAGTTGCGAAGATAGTTTTGCAGGTCGCGCCCCAAGCGGAGGTGTTTGTCGCGAAAGTCACAAACTCACAGAGCATTTCAGACAAGGAACTGGACAACGTACGTGAGGTGAGTTGCTGGCCTACAAAGCCGAGTCCCGTTTCCGCGAATAGAATCATAGACTGCTAGTATGCAAAATTCTCAAAACGGCTAATGTTTATTCTGGAAACAAGGCGATCAATTGGGCTGTTCAAGTCTGGAGAGTGGACATCATCAATCTGTCACTCACCATGACGGTCAAGGATCTTGGCATCGACACGGCACTAACACACGCGTTGAAGCCAAGCTCCAAAACCGATACCGCCAAAATTATTATCGCCGCAGCACACAAGAATGTTGGCCGTCATGAAGCCCCATCGTGGCCTGGCAGCCGGTTTGGTATTATCGCGATTCATTCCACGGACGGGGACGGGCAGCCCCAGGGAACAAATGCCAGTGTTGGGCGCGATGACTATTTTGCTACCCTGGGCCGCGACATCCCCATAAAGAAAAACTTCGGGACGATCCGTTCTCGAGATGTCTATGCCACAGGGGTTTCGTATGCGACACCGATTGCTGCCGGAATTGCGGCCAACGTGCTGGAAATCGTACGACACCAGGCATCACCAACAGTCGATGTGAAGCGCTACTTCTACAATGGCCGATACATGAAGACAGTCTTTGAACATATATCTCAGCGAGATAACAGATGCCTATTCATCCAACCATGGACATTCTGGTACAATATCATTTATGAAGATGCAAGATACAATGGCGTTGACTTGTATTTTGGAGATGAGGGCAACGCCATAAAAGTTTTGGAGTCGTTGGCCGACTAATAAAATTTGGTAATAATACTGAATGATACTGGGTTAGAGATTACTTTTCTTAATCAATGAATCTTGTCAATGTCTGAAATTCGTCTCAAGATATCCCCGTTACATCTGTCATTAGCAAATGTAAGCCTAGTAACTCGAGAGGGTATACTACCCATCCACTATATATGGTAGTTTTGCGTTGAGATCTATAACTTGACAACTTATAAAAAACTTTTGTGAGGTTAGACCGCCCCCATCTCATCAGAGAAATAACCTTCGGTTCTTAATCTCTGTAATATTGTCGAAAGAATAATCGTGACTCGTTCCTGTTGAGTGTGTATAGAGCCGCCAGCCAAGAAGAGGAAAGCTAGAGCGATGGAAATTGAACAGTGACGGGAACCCTGGAAAATATGGAAATAGCCTTTATGTCAAATAGCTTTTCTGGAGTTTTGATTGTTAGGGGAGCGGCGTGGTAGCTGATGCAGGACTGGTTTGCACTTGTTCCAACGAACTTGGGCCAAGACACTTAGCCTAAGTGCAAATAAGCTGCGGTGCCATATATTCCTTGGGGTTGGTTAATCACTGTAGCTTGCGGCTTACAAGAACCCGGAGCCTAAAGAAAGCTCCTAAAAAAAACAGAAAGAGAAAAAAAGGGGAGAAAGCAGGCAGAGAATGTTGGGGAAAAAAAGTGGTATCAGTGTTTAATACCAACGAGGAACTTAGACAAGAAAGCGCAAGTGCTCACAAGATGGTTGATCAGTGACCTGGACTGGCCATTGCGGCCTTGGTTGTGGCCACAGTGGTGTGACATAAATTCTGCACAGATTGCCGTAAAAAGTCTGCCCTCAAACTATTAGGCGGGGATTGCGGTGCGGATTCTGCCTCATCGTGGAAAATGAGCAGCGATGCGTTCTGTAGGTAGGTGCTGAGAGAAAGCGAGCGGAGGAGGCTATGAATTCACACGTCGGCGAGGCTACACAAGACGTCAGTCAGCCAGTCACATACGTGGCGCAACACTGACGTAATGAAGTCATTCAGCGATATCCCTAGTCTAGTCCCTCTTTGCGAAGATGGTGTAGTGTATGTATAGGAGTGTTGCATGGGTGGCTGTCGATTCCCGCCCTGTTACTTGACCAGGCGTTTCCTACCACACTGGAGCCACGTACAGTGTCTTGGCACCAGCCAGGTCTAACAAACCGTATCACCTCAAACCTCCTCCTGGACTGGCTAAGGGACAACTCATGTCACACCACTGTAAAAGTGGCAGCACCAGCAGTGACGCCTAATTGAGCTTCACAAGGCAATCCTCACTGCGTATATCTGCTTACGCTTCCTCTCTCACTTGCCTGTAGATTTTGTTTTAATTTACAAAGAGCTTTATCAAAGTCACTCCATAGCTGAGATGGCCACGTGCGTAGCTTCAGAGTGAGCGTCCTCTGACTGCACGACGCCGCCTCCAGTGACACACCCGATTAGTCAGCGAATGAGCTGGCCTCCTTGCATCTCAGGAGTTGTGTCTCAGGAGTTGCCAGGAGTTGTCGTCCGTCCCAACTAAATTGAACAAGAGTCACAGCAATGGCCAGCCGATGCGCATGTACGCCATCGCAGAAATGCGTCATTCACGACGGATTCACATACCCCTACCCCCCTCCCCTCGATGACAGAATAGTACGTATCATGGCCGTTTTCGACAGGCACCGTTTGACACAAGACAGAACAAGTGTCTTGCCTGGGGAAATACAGGGATTGTCGAGGTACAGCCTCTAGGAGACAGGATCAAGAAGTCACCTCATCCGCAAGAATGCACCAGTGAGAAGAAACGCCAAGTCCGTCAGTTGATGCGCGAAGTGAAAGTGTACACACGCCTGCCCTCGCACGAGCGACTCCTCAAAATGATCAGCTACAACGATGACGAAATCAATGGCTACGTCGTATTGGAGTATCTGTCGGGCGGAACTTTGGCTGCATACCTTGCGTCGACGGCGGAAGTGACTCCAGAGCAGCAGTTGAAGTGGTGCGTCGAAGCCACCGACGGCGTTGCGTTTCTTCATGATTTTGGCATCATTCACAGCGACATTAAACCCGAAAACATGCTCCTCGGCCCCGAACTGTCCATTCGCATCATTGACTTTTCTGGTTCCTCGGTTGATGGTCTCAAGCCACTCGGCCTGGAAAGTACTAGATACTTTCTACCTCGACCGATGGACTCTGGCATTTTGTGTAGTAGATACACAGACCTTTTTGCGCTGGGCTCGAGCCTCTACCACATTATGCATCGAGTTCCACCATACCAGGATCGTGGAGACGATGAGGTGGAAGAACTTTATGAGCAAAAGTTATTTCCCGACCTGAGAGGTGTCGCATGCGGGGACATTATCGGCAGCTGCTGGCACCAAAAATTGTCATCTGCCAATGACGTTTTGGCTCTTCTCTATATGCAGCAACGGCCAGTCGGTACATTCTCTTCACTCGTCTACATTGGTTATCGCTCATTCCTCGGTTCGAGGTCTTGGCTACGTCGGTGTGTTGCTTATCTGAGGTTCCTTTGTGAAAAGTTGTTTTAGAGGGCAGCGGGTCGCTGATGCCTCTAATCATCATGTAGCATGCTTCTCGAATCCCGGGTCGAACTCCGGGGTGTGAAACACACCGTGGGTTTGCCAAAACCACGACACTGGTGTTGAAGGCAAGCTGCTTTTGAATGCGGAGTGAATGTGACCAGGATGGATCGGATCGTCGGTAGTGTGGACCGGGGAGCTCCAAGGGTCCAACGAGCGGATCACGGTCTAGCCTTTTCCAACTAAACAAAACTAGTTAGGCTCAATGCTACCCAATCAGTGTTTGAGAATAAAGCAGATTGGGTAAGAAGGCAGCGTACGTTGACCATCTCATCAACTCGAGACACATGTTGTCGTTCAAGGAAACTGGCAAATTTGCATACTGTTACTCTGGGAACAGAATTACAAAGCGCTTTATTAGCCCAACTATTTGCAATTTTTTGCAAAGCTGCTAAAGTCAGTTCTCGACTCCTGCTACCTATCATTCCGATGCAGAGTTCGCTGCATCATCCACCATTCACTCCACAGCCCTCGGAGCCATTCGCTGCATATTTGAAACAAATTCTAAAAAAAAAAAAAAAGTCATCCAAAATCACGCTTCTTAGGAGCATACCTTTCCCAGACCCATGGTCACGGGCCAACTTTGAGTTTCTTCTTGTACTCAATCTTCATCAGCTGCACCGCAGACTTTACCGTCCACAAGCGCCTCGACATCACTGTATCTTCTACCCATTCCACCATGCAAATTCTGCTAGCCGGGCGGGCGTCGCAGTTGTCCTCCTCTCGCTATTCTCCTTTCGGCACTCTTCTTTTCCTACTCTCCTTCGATCTTTCTTCTTTCACGACTGTTCTTTCATTATTTTTCTTGCATCACAGCACTCACTACTGGGCCAGGGTCTAGCTTCTCCGCCTTCTGGCACGGGCCCAGAGAATTTTTCCAAAGAGCGCCGAGCAAACCGCCCAAGTTTTCCGGAAAGACGAATTATATTCTTGTACCATATTTCAATACCTGGCACGGCGTAGAGATGGAGTCTTATAATTACAAGATGTACTTTGAACTAACCCAAAAATTCGAACGATGCTTCTTCGAAGATATACATCCTTGGATATTCGGGCGGCCCACGAAACACACCTGAGACAAGCACAGGACCAAGTCACAGGAACAAGGTACCGACATGGTCAGGATTTTGCCCTACTGGATAAAGTTATGCCACTTTTCACAGTAATGTGTACTGTGAGTAGCGTGAAGGCTGCCACAAACTCACGTACTGGGGATGACAGTCAATCATATGACACACCGAGGGCAGGAGTTGTGTTGCTCCGGCATTCACCACCGTGGTGGCGGTGTTTCATGACGTTTGCAGACAACAGATCAGCATCAAATCAGCATAATCACTCTCCATACAAGTGATTCTTTCTGGATGCAAGAGAGTTATGAGAGTGAGCAACTGTTAAGATGAATAGCGAAGCGCTGAGACTGACTCAGAGATAAGCACGTAGGAGGCTGGCGTTTGTCACGGCGGTGCGGTCTAGATGTAAGCGAGTTATGAGAGTGAGCAACCGTCAAGATGACTAACAAAGCGCCGGGGGCTGAATCATGGATCGTTGTGTAGGAAGGTAGCAGTTTGTCACGGCTGCATAGTCTACAGGCAACAGAGTTATAAGACTGAGTAACTGTCAAGACGACTGGTAAAGCGCTGAGGCTGATTCAGAGATCAACGCGCAGGAGGATGGCTGTTTGCCACGGTCTGCATTAGGTGATGCTATACCGTTCTGTTTATCTAAGACGTTTTAAACTATTTAAGAGGGAGCTTCCGCCCGTTGAAATGCTCTTTTGCACAAGCACCTCTTTACTCTCGTTCCTACCACAAAAATGAATCCGTTAGCCCGAATTTCAGAGAGCTTCTTTTCTTTTGCCATTAGAGCAAAAACCAATTTCCAAGCCATGCCCGCCATGTTCGCCATGTGCGCCATATCCGACATATGCGCCATGTGCGCCTCGTGCGCCATGCTCGCCATGCGTGCCACGCCCACCACGCTCACCATCCATAAAAGGAGCCTGATTTGCCATGCTTTGCGCTTCTTTCTCCGTCATTTTTTCCTATTCAAAGGCGAATCAATAAGCAGATTCCTCTTCATCGGACCGCTGGCTACCCAAATAATCGGCTTGATTTTGCAGTTCATTGTTGGTGGAATGTACTATGGACCAGATCTCTGGCAGCACGTCATCGCTCCTTATGTTTTGAGGCGTGCAGAGTGGGAAGCCAAGAAGGACGGCGAGAAGAACGGCGAGAAGGACGGCGAGAAGAACGGCGAGAAGAACGGCGAGAAGGACGGTGAGAAGCGCGACAAGAAGAACGACTAGAAGGACGGCGAGAAGGACGGCGAGAAGGACGGGAACACTATGCGTGTTTCGACAGACCTGATTGATTGTAATTAGCGGGTGAGGGTGCACCCGCATCGCTAATATGGGGTATTTGCTTGTGGCAACTCATCGCCATCACTGTCTACTTGGCATCTCTCGGTGCATTGCCCTGAGACCTGAGAGCGAAGGAGGTCGGACTGGGGGTTAGACATTACGCACAGTCAGAAGTTTCGCTTTATGTATTTCAGAATTAGCTAAATCAAGTTTTATTTTTGGCGGAACACTAGCATTTGACCCTGCGTGCCTTTGTTAACCACGTGTAGATTTTCAGCGCCCCTACTTTCCTGCCACCATCTTTTAACCCCCCCCCCCTTCGCACCCATTTCCGATTCTCACCATCAGTTATATGTCCCACCTCACAGTCCGCACCTTGCACCGTAGCGGCCGCGAGTGCCGCGAGTACTCCCGGCCGACGAGCTCTGGCGGACCCCCCAGCAGCGGCTTCTGGTACGACAGCTCGACGAGCCGGACCGCAAACGTCTTGTCCGCAAAGCCCACCTGGTCGAAGCCGGTGCGCGACCCCCGCCCCTTGGCCGTCGTGCGCGTGGCGGCGCCGACGGCGCTCTTGCGCGCGGTGACGAGGTACGCCGGCCGCTGGTACCCGGTGTCGCGGAACCACGCCTGCACGCGCGCCGACGCCGCGACGGCCTGGCGGCACTGCGCGCGGCCGACGCCGGCCACGTAGTCCAGGTCGCACGTGGCCGTCTCGACGCTGTACATGTCGCTGCTCCAGAAGCCGGCCCGGTAGCGTCCGTAAAAGAGGTTGCCTCTGCGACGCACCGTCCGCCGGTCGTGGAACGCGTCCGCCAGGCGTTCAGAGTTGAGCCTCTTCACATTGTCGAGACTGGTGATTATGCTGCCGATTGGCAGCTCCTCTTTGTCCACCAGTACGTCCAAGAAGTGACACGTCGGACGGCGACAGCGTTGTACTTTTCGCCTGGAGAGCACGTGTTTCAAAGACTCTAGTACATCCTCACAGAGTGGCATTTTGACGCCGAGTCGGCCTTTGGCGTTGATTTAGTGATACACAAGTCGAAATAGGTATAGTGTTGGTATTGATTGGTGATTCAGTGTTGCGGCAGGTTTCGTGATATGCGTTGCACTGTCGCAAAGTGCGGGCTATGAATCAGAAAGACGACTGTGTGAGTCTAAGTTTTTGAAGCTATGCGTAGAACCCTGGGACACGTGTGATTTTAAATACAAAACATTGCTCCCGAGTCCTTGTTTTGTACTATGGTATAAAGCTGTGACAGTTTTTAAGAGTACCACACGGCATTGTGTCGAATACCGGCGCTGTCATAGTTTCTTGTATTACACATGGCCCGGTCGTGCAAGCGCCTGGCGGCGGGGGTTGTCCAACTAGCCAGTTTTGGGATGGAAAATACTAATGAAAAGGGTATTGTAAAACATTTTTAAAAAAAAGTGAAAAAAAGAAGAAAAACGGTAAGAAAAGTAGAGATATTAGTAAGAATATAAAATGCAACTCAGTAACGAACCCTCTTGGTGTGGTCTTCCACGATCCTGCAACTCAGCATGCCACTTGCCGCGCCGTCCGTGAAGGCTACACACACCCCATCCACGGTCCCCGATAGAAGCCCGGCCACCTCGTCTTGCACTTCATGTCTCGTGACTCGAGCGGGCACGACGCAGTATGCCAACATCTCTCCAGACTTGCCGTCCGGGGAAGCAGCCGGAGCAGCACCCCCTCCCGCCGGGTACACCAACTCTTCCCCCAGTTGCTCGATCAGAGCACCGCGAACCGCGCGCCTGTAGGCCGTCTTGACACCCGTCACCATGTACACAGGGTCCTTTTTATACCTGTGCTTTTTTGAACCACGGCTGTAGGCCCCGGGGGGAAACGGCGTCCCGGGCGACCATGGAGCACTCTGCTGCCGTGACATAGCCCCCTTCCCGCGCCCCTTCTAACGATTCAAACAAGTCAAAGCACATTGCAGCTTTCACTTCTCATGTTCTTCCTGGGGTAAAGTAGAGGTAAGTGTCCGTCAGTTGGCGTTGCTGGCCTACATGCCGGAAAGCCTCACTCGCACAGCCGTCCCATTTGCCTCGATCAATTTTACAATTATGAGTGTTAAAAAAAATTATGTATTAGATCTATAAGCCATTTTTGCTTTAGCTCGTTCCGAACAACGCCTCCTGCCGCCATCGGGCCCCAAGTCCACACTGTGTCATCAGCTTTCCAGCCAACTCTACTAAATAAGCGACGCATAATTTTCTGGCAACACAAAAGGGTTGCAAAAGAAATCCCGTCCTGGTATTCCTTCAAAGTCAACACCATTTCTCCATCAGAACCCGGTGCCGTGCAGGAAATCTCCACTAGCCTCACAGCAAAGACCTTGCCGACCTTGATAGTCTGCATCCGTATCGGCCCTCCACCGTACTTCTGCGAGTAATACCCATCCCTAAGTGCGACCTTCAAACCGACGACTCGATACATGCTTTGGCCGTCGTTTTTGCAGAGCCAGTCCCGGACGCTCGAGGAGGCTTCGATGGCCTTGAGGCAGCTCGCCTCTGTGACATTGACGAGCTTGATGGTTTTAAAATGAGGCATTTGAAACACATCCTCTTTCGGAACTCCATCTTTTACCTCGCTCCAGCTGTAGGTATAGCTCTCGGTGTCATAGGATTCGCGCTCGCCCTCCTCGAAGGTGAACTTGTGCTCGTTGAGCCTCTCGATGGGGGATTGCTTAGCGAAGCCTTCGGGATCGGCGATGAAGTCGCCGAGTCTCATTTGTTTCCGTGCGAGGGGAATTGGGAGGATGTGGTAGCCGGCCAAATGTGGCCAGTAGCCGGTCCCCTCTGACCCGTATATGGGTTCGTGTTCAAGTTCAAGAATGCTGTCCATTTTTCGTCTTTAGAGATGGTCGCAGAGTTGGAAAAGGTGTTCAGATGATGAGAAAGTTTTGTCCGAGTAGATGGAGTAATCTTGAAAGCAAACCAGAAGAGGGTCTTATATCAGACTGCTGCATGGGCTTCAGCAGCTCAAATTGACCTGAGCAAAGAGCTTGAATCACCATCACAAGTGGACGCTCCATCCTGCGCCACAGTACGATGCCGTAACATAATCACATACTGCTGCATCGACTGTGAGTGTGTGGTTGCCCAAGTCATACTCCTTCACGCTTTGACAGTCGCCTTGGTCGTCCTATTCTTTGTCACGAGAATTCCATTTATGCATTTTTCTGTGATTTGCTTTTCCGCTGCACAATGCTGCTGTGTGACACACGTGGCGCCCAAAGAAGACATGCTTTGCGTTGGGCTGCATGACAACACCCATCCAGGCACCTTACTCCAGTGACGCACGAAAGCAAAGGGGACTGTGATTCACGCGAGGCGGCTATCAAGACGACGGGTGGGGCGAGCCCGTGATCAAGACGAATCGTGAATCACGAAAACTTGAGGGTTGCTGCAAACCAGGCTGCTGCAAACCAGGCTGCTGCAAACCAGGCTGCTTATAAGAACCCCGTCATGGGCTGCCGCAGAGTTCAAAAAAAAGACCCCTTTGCACCATCCGACAAGCCTATCCCTCAACAGAAAACCGTTTACCAGCATCAGGATGCCTGACCTAGTACCACTGCGCCCAAGTGAGGCATGCAAGCGTGCGTGCCGATACAGGTACTACCTTCATCTCAGGGACCGAATCCGCAAGGAGATGGACCTCTGCAAAGAGCACAACAAGCCGCTGCCCAAGCATCTGGCGGGGCTTTCGGTGGAAGCAATCGACAACCTGATTGTCAGGGCCTTGGGCGCTTTCGAGATTCGCAAGCAGATTTCCTGCCAAGATATGTTGAACCCTCCCCTTTTTTTCCGCTCTGCTTTGCTTTGAAGCTTGTACTGACCATTTGGTATACCTCTCGAATACTACAACATTGCAAACGACTCGCCTGAGCTACAGGAGCTCCTCTGCAGCGGCCTCGACGACCTAGAGATGGCTGGCCGCACAAAGAAATGCCTGACGACCAGGCTCAGAATGTACATGGTGGACACGATTTTATGCGTGACGGCCCGCCCCGATTTGATGCCCGCGTCGGGGCTGGTCTACCTCAGAGAGGCAGTGAGGGAGGAGGAAGCCTGCGACGACGAGATGTTCCCAAACACGCCCAGCTGGGAGATTGCCAAGTGGGAGGAGTGAGGTCACGGGGCTTTGCGTGTACCCTCCGGGTGGGATGGCGGATGGAGGGTCATCGTGATGAACTCGTTGATGTCGTGGCTCCATACAGATGTATAGCAGAACGACGATAGGAGAACCAAGCCATAGACTTGGCCAAATGCGAGAAAATTGTTATTGCCATTTCCGTTTGAGTACCCATAAAAAATTATAGGAGCGCCATCTCCATCTTGAAATCATATATCAAGACGGGCAGGGGTTCAAATCGTGAAATGTAAATGCAACAAGATCAGGCCAGGACGCCGGTAACCGGAGGCTTGCCGTGTGGCCCTGTAAATAGAAGTGGAAACTCAACAGTTGGCCCGTGTTGAGCCAGAGACGGGGGCCCCAATGGATGGGAAGAGCCGCAAGGGTTTTTTTTTTCCCTATCATTTCTTTTTCTTTTTCGTTTTCGCATCTAGAATGTTTTTCTCTGTCGTCTACTTTACCACCCGATTGCCGCAACCGCCAGCAATCCTCCTTGTGAAATAAAACGATGAAGCTGCAGCGCAAGGTCCACGGCTAATAAGCTCTTATATGCCCCAGAGATGGCCGATCTGAGCCCAGCGTTGCGGCGCGCCGATGTCGCCTGTATCCTGGAGATACGGGCGTAGATACGAGCACAGAAGCGACCGTGACCATGGCCGCATCCCAACGGCACCGATTGACGAGAAAAAGACGGCTTGCAAGTGAGAGGCGCTGGCTACAGCTTGCGATGCTTTATTTTCAATTTCTTATATTTTCGCTGATATTTCCTCGTCCTCGACTCGACTGCCGGCGAGCCGCTGACTAGGACAGCCACTGTACTTTTAGCGTCCGCGACCCCGAGAGCTTGCTGCAATGCAGGGTCTAGAGTTTGGCTGCTGGCAGTGCGGCCTTTTTTTGCACGTGCTTGCGCCCATGGACAGCGTCTTGCCAGTGCACTAACAGAACAGTGTTCCCACTGGCCCCCGGACAATCACGGCCAGCGCCACCGAATAGCCTCGGGCCAAAGCACCGCGTCAGACGCCGGTCAGTTCCAAAGTGGATGGGCCGGTCAATGGATGCATTTGCTGACTTGCCTCCGGAAAATGCTCCCCCATTAGAAGTGCGCGACTATCTGACATGTGCCGTAGTAGCCTATTTCCGTAGCTCTTGTCGCGCTCTCTCTCTCTCTTGCATCCATCCTCCGCTTCCATCTCTCTGTTTTCCCACGGCTCGGTTTTTTCCCAATTGGAGGCGTAGATGTGCAGTATCGATATCGCTCTCGTGTCCGATTTTTCCTAGTATGTCTCGAATCCACCCGGCATATGCTGTTCTTCCCCGGCATTGCACACGTTTTACTCGGGGCCAACCAGCGGGCGTTGAGGCGCCATTCCAGGCTTTCTGACTCAGCAAGTTTGGTGGTTGGCATTCAGCCACAGCGCTGGGGGAGGGACGCTCTCAACCGTTGTTCCTGGCGCAAAGAGAGCCAGCTCCAGTGGATTGCGCGCGCGCCCCTACTTCTCCTGCCCCCCCCCCCTTTCTCCTCCTTCCTTCTTCTCCAATTCATCAACCTCGTTTGAACAAAGCTAACGCTCTCTTCTCTCCTCTCTCCCCCCCGCAAAGAAGCACCCTTTTCCCCTTGGTCAGGGACATCCCTCGCAGCATCGCAGCAAAACTCAGCATTCGACATGGTCGCCGCCGCCGCTCCGTCCGCCTCGGGCGACACGTTGGAGAAGAAGCCCGTCAAGTTCTCCAACCTGCTCCTCGGCGCCGGTCTCAACATGTTTGAAGTCACCACCCTCGGCCAGCCCCTCGAGGTCACCAAGACCACCATGGCCGCCAACCGTGGCGACGGCTTTGCTGCGGCCTTGGGACGCATCTGGTCTCGAGGTGGTGTTCTCGGCTGTACGTTTTTTTTTTACTCGTCTCGCGCAATCCCAACTGTCGCACACCCTTGACTAACCATCCCGCCTCACAGTCTACCAGGGCCTCATCCCCTGGGCCTGGATCGAAGCCTCCACCAAGGGCGCTGTCCTCCTCTTTGTCGCATCCGAGGCCGAGTACTACGCCCGCTCCTTTGGCGCCTCCGAGTTTGGTGGCGGCATCGTCGGCGGCATGACGGGCGGTGTCGCCCAGGCCTACGCCACCATGGGCTTCTGCACCTGCATGAAGACGGTCGAAATCACCAAGCACAAGCAGGCCGCTACCGGCGTCAAGCCCCAGTCCACCTTTGCCACCTTTATGGACATTTACCGCAAGGACGGCATCCGCGGCATCAACAAGGGCGTCAACGCCGTCGCCATCCGCCAGATGACCAACTGGGGCTCCCGCTTCGGTCTCAGCCGTCTCGCCGAGGGCGGTATCCGCAACGTCACCGGCAAGGGCGAGAAGGACAAGCTCAGCGCCGGCGAGAAGATTGTCGCCTCCGCCATCGGTGGTGGTCTCTCCGCCTGGAACCAGCCCATCGAGGTCATCCGCGTCGAGATGCAGTCCAAGACGGACGACCCCAACCGCCCCAAGAAGATGACGGTCGGCAACACGTTCCGCTACATTTACAACTCCAACGGTTTTGCTGGCCTCTACCGTGGTGTCGCTCCCCGCATCGGTCTTTCCATCTGGCAGACGGTCTGCATGGTTGCCTTTGGTGACATGTGAGAATCCCTAACCCCGACGCATACATCCCCTGACATGGCTAACCATTTTTTCTCTCACAGTGCCAAGACCTACGTCGAGAAGCTCACCGGCGAGCAGGCTACCGCTAAGCATTAAACGGCGTTAGATTTTTTTCTTTTTTTTCAACTATGGGAGGCCAAGGGACATTCACAGCCCTTCAATTGCTCCTTGCACAATGACTACTCGCGTTGGACCGACGACAAGACATTTGTTTTTATTATTCTGCGGGAAAAAAATACCGAATTATAGAGCCATGTATCGATTATTAATGACGATGGAATAGAACATGTTGAAAAAGAAACATGCATTGTGTTGAGGCTGTTGCTCCATGTCTATCTATGCTTGTTTTCCCGCTAACTCGTGGCTCTTGCTCTATGCTTGCTTGCTTTTGCTATATAACGTGAAGAGACACGTACTAAACCAGTCTTTTTCTCTCAAGTAAATTCATTTCTTTATACATGATGTACATGGATCACCCTTTTCGGCGCTCTTTCTTCAGTTCCCGTCCAACCGTTCCTCCACGCAATGTAAATACACACACAAAGGAAAAAACAAAGGATTCCGTTTCCTTATGAAAACGCCGCCAGGCCATGATTATATCCCTCGTCAGAAAAAAAAAGAAAACCAGACATAGCTTCAAAACTCCAGCTCCATCTCACATGCCAATGAATCGCCACCACCATCATCATCATCATCATCCGCCGTCGCTGGTAATTCCTCATATGTAAATCCCCAGTCCTCGCCCTCCCAGCCGATATCCAGCAGCGCCCCGTCCCGCCTGAGCTCGTCGAGCACAAGCCCGGGCACACAGGTGCGCGCGTCAAAGTCCGACAGGCAATTGGCAATGTGGCGCCGCTCCGCGACCGGCGCCAGCACGGCGGGCGGCAGGAGGAGCTGCGGCAGGGCGCGGTGGAGCACGCTGTGCTTGCTCTCCAGCTGCTCGCGCTCGCGGTGGGCGAGGAGCGGCGCGGCCGGGTCGTCGTCGAGGTGGGCGTCGCGCTGGAAGAGGCCCGTCGCGGCGTACTGCGGCCCCTGCACCGCGCCGACGACGGGGTTGCGGTGGAGCCGCAGCTGCTGCGTGTCGAGGTACCGCCGGCGCGCATACGTCGCCGCGTCCAGGTCGTCGTCGGGGTCGTGCGCGGTCGCGGGGGGCGGCGGCTCGGGGTGCGGCGTAAAGGGCTTTGGCCGGCGGATGCGTCGCTGCGTGCCGGGCAGCACCATGGAGAACTGCTCCTCGAGCTTCTCGTCCTTTGTCACGGAAAAGAGAAACAGGCGGCCGGTGGCGTCGCCAATGGCGAGCTTGCTGTAGTCGGGCGAGAAGCTGCCGCAGGAGATGGGGCCGGGAGCGCGGAGCAGGTCGCGCACAAACGGCTTGCGCCTGTTGCGGACGTTCCACACCTTGACGACGCCGTCGCTGGAACCGGTGTAGAGCCTGGACAGGTCGCTGCCCCAGGCGGTAAACTTGACGCCCGTGTCCTCGCGCTCGCGGTCCTCGGGCCGCAGCACCTCCTCGAGCGGGCTGCCGTGCTTGAGGACGTGGATCGGCTTGTCGCCCTGCGCCATGTCCCACACGTACACCTTGCCGTCGGTGCACGCGGCGGTAATGTACGAGCTCTGCATCGAGTTGGAGACAATGGTGAGCTCGTTAATGTCCGACGCGAAGCAGTCGAGCTTCTGGTACTCGCTCCACGCGTCGACATGCTGCTCCTTGTCTTGCCTAAAGACATGCACCTGCGTGCGCACGCCGTGGTCGATGTGGAGGCCGACGGGCGACGTGCCGACAACGAAGCCGTGGACGGTCGGGTGCCACGCCACTTCAAACACATTGGCCGTGGTTGCCGTCATCACATTCACTTGGCAGCGCTTTTGCGCATCCCACAGCATAATTTCGCCTGTTTGCTGCTTGTCGTCCGGAATGTCTTGCTCGTCGCCGCTAAAGCTGCGGGGCGAGTAGCCGACGAGCAGGAGATGTCGTGTGCCAGGTGCGATGCCCCATTGTACAGTCGCAGGACAGTATGCCCATTTGTCCGAGCCGTCAGCATCGTTCCGTGAGCAGGATATCGTATAGTAGGAGCTGCCCGCAATATTGTTCGGGTCCATGGTGTAAATGCGGATAGCTTCCGTTTTCGTGTCCGCGGCTGCAGCGACACGTCCAGAGCCGTCCTTGGCCACAACGACGAAATTGACATTCCCGGTATGCTCAAACGTCGCGACGGCTTGCATGGAGCCGCCGTCCTGGTCCACCTTCCATGCTTTAATTGTCTTGTCGAAGCTCGAGGTGTAAGCGAAACCGCAGATCTTATCGTAGTCTGACGACACCACCGAGGAGTAGATCCAAGGATCTTGGCTCTGCCGCATTGCCACAGAAGAATTCTCGCCGCTTGCGACGAGTGGTCGGGGGATCCGGTGATCAGGAAACGCGCGCAAAATGCCGCGTAATGTCGAACACAGTAGTAAGTTGCCCGGTTTGTTGTATTGCTGATTGTGCGCATCAGAGTGCGCCGTTGTGCCGCAGAGAATGTTTTGATTTGGGACCCAAGTCATAGTTGAAATGTCACCAGCACAATTCGTAAACTCGGCAGCCAAGCTCATGGCATCCTCGCGTGTCTGTTTAAAAGTAGACTGAAAGTTGACGTAGCGCCTCGTTCGACCCATGCCAGCATGGCCTTCGAACTCTCGAGCAAACAGCAGCGAGGAGACCGTGGTCTCTCGCCGATGTTCCTTGCGCTGTGGTGTATCCTCTTCGTAGAGGGAAAGAATCCTGGCGCTCTTGCCGTCGGCAGCTTCGTGGGCCATTAAATCAGAGCAAAAGTTGCGAATATCTTGCTCCGTGCGGCCAGGCAGCTTTCCATCCATGAGCGAGGACACGGGGTATTCTATACACAGCTGCCGCAGCGCTGCGGTACTGCGAGGAATAGCCATCTGAACGTAGGGAGTCATCTCGTCGATCATTTTGGCAATTTCGGCGGCCGAGAAATCGACATGGTAGATTGCCGGTCCATCGCGAAGGGGGCTAACCTTAACAGCGGCCAACTGACTTCCTTGTTGAATAGCATCGCGGTCCAGAGCGGAGAGATATGGGCGGCTCGTCAGTTGGGTCCATTGGGGTGCAACTTTTGGTGTAGCTCCTGGCGACGTCTCCCTCTTGACGCGTGGTTTGTAGGGCTTGCGCAAAGGGCGGTTGATTCGATTTGGCAGCTGTGACGGCGAAGCAGTAGGCGTAGGAAGTGCGGGGACTTCAGGGACCGCAGTAACTTCAGGGACCGCAGTAACTTCAGGGACCGCAGTAACTTCAGGGACTATAGCAATTTCCGGTACGGGAGTTACTTCAGGTACTGAAGGAACTGAAGGCGATGTAGGGAGTGCAGGTACTGCATCAATCATCTGCGATGTCATCTGTTCTTCCTTGATGACGACCGGCCCATCTTCACGAGGCTTAGTTTTGCGGTTTTCCTGTTGCAACCGTCAGTATACGTGTTCTTTCTACCTAGTCACGGATAGTATCAATCTTACAGGTAATAAACAAAGTTGACGAACCACCTCTACTGCTCGCTGTGCTATGGAGACATCAGCAACAGGAGTGAGCAGGCCAGTGTCATCACCAAACGTAGAGCGAAACTCGGGGTCCTTAGCCAATATCGAAGCAGCCTAAAATCGCGTGGTTAGTTTGTAAAGGGTCAAAAACGACTGATGTTCTTTTTTTGTAATAAGAAAATCGGGGTAAAAATACCTGAACCGCAATCGCATCAAGTCTAAGCTCAACGGGGGACAAATTTGACATGGCACATATTATATGCGGAAGCAGCTGTGAACGCAATCTTGCCCGCCACGTTTCTCTACGGGCTTGCGAGCTCGTTCTGCTGCTCTGCGTCGGCGAGTTCCTCCGCAGCCTCTTGGTCGGCGGCTCTTCCAAGGACTCCCTCTTGACCTCCTCGCCAGGGCCGGCGTCTCCCATTTTGGAAACAGCACGCCAGTCCACACTGCCATATTCCAATGTCCGGCCTCGGCCTTCCACGGCGGCGCCCGTGTTCATTGGGCTGCGGGCGCCTAGATCGAGATACCAGAGGGTGCACCTTCGCGTCACGCCCCGGCATGAACCTGCATCCAGAGGGTCGCACAGGCGGGGGGCCGGATGGGCAGGCGGACGCCGGTGAGAAACAGCACAGGACGGTTGACGCGCCTGAGAAGAGCCGAAATCGCGTGTTTCTGAGGCTTAGAACGCGTATCGTCGGGCGTTGGCGATGATCGTATGGTTGCTCCTTAAAGTCTTAAAGGAGGGGCGGGGCGTGATTGTCACGATGTGAGGTGCAATGGGGAAGACTAGCCTTAGTCATCAATAGTATGTCCAGGGTAAGCTAGAACTGCGTCCTAGACCCACTCTTAAGATATTTATAAGGCTATATAATAAGGTGAAAAGAGGAAAAAGTCCTATAAAAAATATAATATAAGCCTAAAAAGCTAAAGGATAGCTAAGGATTAATTAGAAAATTATTAACTAAAATTATAAGATTATAATAGGTCCCCACGCTCTATATTAAAGGGAATGGTTAAGAAGATGGATGATATCACAATATCGAGATGTATCGTGAATTATCAGATGCAGGTATAAAATCGCTAGAGGATGCATGAATTAACTGAGTGAATGCGCTGCAATTGAAAGCGAGCGCAATGCGCAAACGGTGCGCAAATGCGAATGCAAGTTTGCGCATCGTGCGGGTGGCTACAACAATGGAGCTTAGAATTCACGGTGTGTTAAAAGCGGCGTGAAAATGGTTTTATTTACATACTAAGCCTTTTAAAGCATTTAAAACTTACGCATAGCTTAGTCTGTGCTTGTATTAGAGCGATTGCTAAAGCGATAGTGGTATTAAGGCTCGCTGTATACCCATGTCGAGATTATCATTTCCCATATTTACAGAAAGTTGGTAGTATTTTAAGCACTATATAAGCGCATAAAACCTATCAAAAGCACAATCAAGCGCTAACTAGTCATTTCTCATCATCTGGCAAAGAAAAACGGATAGCTTTCGCGTTCTTATATACGCAGCATTCAACGCTTTACCACCCCACTCAGTCGAGCCAGCGACAGACCAAGATTGAAAAACAGAGTATCAACAGCCACACTGTGTCGCGAGCTAATTCATCTACATCATATCAAAAAAGTACCTTACACAAAACGGTATAAAACCAGCTACCACAGCAAACCCTCAAACTGCGTGCGCATGCGGCGCTCGGCCCCCGACGTCTTGTCGCCGCCGCCGCCCGTGTTGATCTTGGCCGCGGGCCGTCCGTCGCTGGTACTCGCGCCCGTGACGACAAACAGCTCGCCGGAGCTGTCGCTCGTCATAAACGTGCGCCCCTTGCCGTCGGGCCAGAGGCCGACCGGCCGGAAGCACTGGCCGGGGCACTTTGCGTTGTCGGCGTTCCACAGGAGCGTCTCCTCGACGTCGTCGCTGTCGGCGGACGCGACGGGCTCCCCGTTGGCAAAGCTGACGCGGCTGAGCCTGTATCCGTTGGGCGGCTGGCGATTCCTACAAAGTCGTCAGCGAGAGTTTGGAGGGGGGAGCGGGGACAGGAAAAGGGGATTAGAGTGTACCAGCTTCCGTGAAAGGAAATCAACGCCGCGCTGCCGTCGTCGAGAAACTTGATATCCAGCGGCGCCAGGTGCGACCCAAAGGTGAGGCGCGGCGCGGTCGCGTTGTCGCGGCACCATGCGTCGGTGTAGCCGTCGATAAAGTCGCCCGTCATCTGCTGGCCGACGCTGGCGCCGCCGTCAAAGTCCTTGACGTTGCTGGGGTCGTAGATGGCGACGCAGCCCGGGTAGCCGTAGTTGCGGCCGTACTGCGCGCTCGCCGTGTCGTTGGGCCGGCCGTGAAAGTTGAGCTCCTCGCCGGGGTTGGAGTTGTGAATGTCGTCGCCCTTGCGCTTCATGTTGTCGAGGGAGTTTTCGACAGTCCACTTTCCACATATGTCAGTATCCGTTGTACTCATGTTTCCTTTTTTTTTTTTTTTGCGCCTCTTGAGCAGGACAAAACTCACAATGTAGCCGTTGGTCGGGTCGTCTGCCACGCCAACGCTATTCCGCAGACCCCAACCCAGCACCGCCCCAGCCGTGTACTCGACCGGCTGCGCGCCGTCCTTCACCAAATCTGCAATCTTAAACGTGCGGAGCTGGCTGCGGCCCGAGTTGATGTCGGCCGTTTCCTTGTCAATGTTGGCGTTGGAGCCGCGCGACACGAGCAGCAGCTCCGGGTTGTGGCGCGGCACCAGCAGCGTGCGGGACACGTGGTCCGACTGCTTCATGCCGCGGATAATCTGCCGCGCGTCGCCGACGGTGCCCTTGGCGGCGTCGTACGGGTAGGCGTAGGCGCTGTCGTCGGACGAGACAAAGAGCGTCTTGCCATCGCCGGAGAGGGCGATGCCGTGGTTGAGCTACGCGGGTGGGATGTCAGCAGCGAATCTCCTCCTCCTGCAAAAAAAAAAAAAAAAAAAAAAAAAATAGGGAGTAGGTAGGGAGCTAGGTGAACAACGTACCTTGCCATCGTCTATCAGCTGCGCACTGGACGAAACGCAGACGTCGAGGCCGTCAGCATCGTCGAGGACCACCCGCTTCACGCCCTTGCCCCCGGCCTCGACAACGAGAAGGTTGCCCTCCGAGTCCATGACGATGCCGCGCGGCCGGGCCAGACCATTCTGCAAGACTTTAAACGCAACGCCGTTGGCCGCCTGCGGGTTCGAAGCCGGGGCCGGGCCAGGGCAGGCTGCGGCGGCGGCGGCGGTCGTTTGTGCGACTGCGGCAATGGCAACAATGAGGCTCTGCCATAACGTCATCGTGGCGGCGTGCTCTGGTATACAAAGAAGAAGAAAAAAAGGGGGACCAACGTCTAAAATCCAATGGTTGGAAATTGGTGATGGAAAGTAAGAAGTAGAAAGAATGAGGAAAAGGGAGCGGAGTCCCAGAGTCTTTTAATTGAACAGCTCCAACTTTTCAGTCCAACTCTTTTCAACTAAACTTTATGAGCAACGGCCCGGCGGAAGGCGTGTTCTGTCCCCCTCATTCCCCCAAACTACCTACCTCTTCCGTACAAGGTTGCCATCGACAGGCATTTGTGGCGTCTTGCTCCGGGAGCCAAGACGCCCGGGGTAGTAGTGCGGTTGGCGGGGGGGCAAACTAAGCTTTCTGAAAGAAAACCCGCCAGTTAGAAGCCTCGAGGGATCGCCTTCTGCGACGCTGAAGCAAACATAGTCTCATATATTTTAGGACCTTCCTTGCTTTCCCACCCCCCTCCCTTTGGGATTGCGTTCGGTATGGAGTAGAGTAGAGTTGGCCCCGGCGCATAAGCCCGCATGGTGTTAGCGTCACCATGATCAGCCATGGGCGGTGAAATTCCACCGAGTTTCGCAAATACGTCCTCCTGCTTTAGGTAGTAGGCAGTAATAACAGATTGCCGTAGGGTCCCCATATGCCGCCCCGGATTAAAGGCCCTTTGTTATAGCGTATAGCTAGGGGGTGCCGGTTTATAAGCTTAAAGCCGTGACAAGTACGTACGTTGGCCATTCTCCACCAAACAAGTTTTGGAGAGATGGCGGAGCGGCAACATTTGCAATACGTCACACCAAGACACGGAACGGGAAGCAGAAACGTTCTGTGACTACACCGACATTAATTACGGCTGCCAAGTACGGCAGTGCGCGATGCTACTTTTCGCAAAAAGTAATTACGCCTCTGCTGCTGCCGTGCCATCGCTGTCGTCGGCGGAAGCGACGGAATTGGCTGCATGAAATAGCCTCCCAGTTCTGGTAATCAAGCGCAATAACATTGCAAAGCACATGTGGGTTCAGTACCAACTTCCCTTCGCATGCAATTGGATGGACGATCACTAAGGCATTGGAATGGGACCACGTGAAGATGCTAGGGTACCTTCCAACCTAGTCTTCGGCCATCATCTAATTCTGGCCCGTGGGATGGCCGGCGGTCGATATGAATGTTCCGCAGACACACATGTCACACTGCTCTTTACTACCTTCTAAGTTAGTCTACGAGGTGGTACGCTAGTGATACAGCGAAACATTAGAGTAAGTAACCCGCAAGATCAATGGCAAAAGTCATCAAATGTATTCTAGTCTCATAATGTCGAGCCTTTCTATATAATCACAGCACATAAAAAAACGTCCCCGCCCCTTCTGGTTATTCGCTAAGCATACAATAGAATGACACAGCCGGCCAAGCAGAAAAAGGTGTCCGGCTGGCATTCTCATCCTTTGGATTTTTTTCTCCTTTCGGCCTTGGCATCATATTTACAACTTGAACTTGCTGGGTTCCTCCGTGGCCTTGACCTCGGCATACAGGCGGTCAATTTCGGTACGGAAAGCCTTGGCGGCTTGCGGGCGCTTGAGCTTGAGACTAGAATGCATGTTAGCACGGCAAATAGTTGGTTGCGAATTCGATCAACTTACGTAGGAGTCAACAGGCCGTTGTCGGGGGTAAAGGGGTCGAGAACGAGGTGCACGTTGCGAACACGCTCCCAGTTGTTGAACTTGTGGCTGCGGCCAATCTTGTCGAGCACCTTGAGGACAGCCTCCTTGACCTTGGGCTCGCTGCCGGCGGCGTTGATGGCAGCGATGTCGCCGACTGCAACGTTTCGGCCAAGAGCCTTGCTGGCAAAAGGAGGAAAGTGCTCTGGGTCGACACCAAAGATGGCGACGAGGCTGGATTCCTTGGAGTCACCGTGCACGTAGGCAGTGGCGACAATGTTGGTGTTGCCGAGGTACACGTTCTCGATGCGCTCGGGAGAAATGTACTCACCCTGCGCGAGCTTGAGGACGTTCTTCTTGCGATCAATGATGCGGAGACGGCCGAGGCTGTCAATCTCGCCAATATCGCCAGAGTGGAACCAACCGTCCGCCTCGAGGACCTTTTTGTTCTCCTCGTCGTTCTTGTGGTATCCCTGGAACAGGGTAGGACCGCGCATGAGCACCTCACCGCGGGGGTTGGGCTTGTCATCGACGCTGTAGTTGTAGTCGGGGACGGACTCGAGGCAGAGCTCCAGGCAAGGGAGAGGAGGTCCCAGGTTGCCAGCAGAGAAATCGCGGCTGAGCTGGACGGTAGCACCGGCATACGTCTCCGTCATGCCGTATCCCTGGCGGAACTCGTTGCCAAAGGCGGCACCAAGGAACTCCTGCACATCGGGGTCGAGCTGGGCACTGCCGCTAATCATGGAGCGGGCGTTGTCAAGACCGACAGCGGCGCGGACCTTCTTCGTCCATAGTCTATCGTAGAAGAAATGTGTGTTGGTGGTGCTTCCAGGAGGCTGGCGCATGTAGCCCTTCTTGACCTCGACAATGTGTCTGGATAGAGTACCCTTGAAACCGGGGGCATCAACGGTGGCGGCCTTGATGGCCGAGTTGAAGCGGTTGAAGAGACGGGGCACAGAGGGGAAGGACGTGGGCTTTAGGAGCTTAAGGTCGTCAACGAGGCCAAGAACATCACCACGGAAGAAGCCGACAGCGGCACCGGAGACCAGAGCAAGCTGGTCAATCATGCGGCCGTAGATATGGGCGAGTGGCAGGTACGAGATGTGAATGTCGTTGGCCTGGACGTTGCCCATGGAGCGGGCACCGTTAATGGCCGCAACAGCATTGCCCTGGTGCATGACGACACCCTTGGGGGGACCTGTAGTGCCAGACGTGTAGTTGATGGTGGTTAGGTCATTCCAAGTGGGGGGTCGGAAGCCGCGGCCGTTCTTGAGGCCAATCTCCTCGAGCTGCTGGATTTCGTAGAGCTTGAGGCCACTTTGAGCGGCAATATCTCTCAGGATGTTGCCGGGGTTCTTGTCCTTGTGCTCACCCTTGTCCAAAGAGTCGAGAGAGATGATGACCTTCAACGTAGGCACACGGGAAGCGAGCTTGATGAGAACAGGAATGTGGTTGGCCGAGCAAGCAACGACGGGGAGTTCGGCGTGGTTAATAATGTACTCGGTGGTGTCGGGGCCGAGCGTCTCGTACAGCGAAACACTGAAAAGGCTCTGAGAGGCACAGGCCATGTCTGCAAGAGGTTTGTTAGGAGGACGAAGCTTCAGAGCAAGGGACCCAAGATTGAACACATACCGACGAGATGCCACTCTGGGGTGTTGGGGGACCAGATACCAACGCCGTATTTGCTGTTGGTGTAGCCGGCCTGCTGGACAACGTCGATAATACCAGCGCCGAGATTCTTGCGGCGCTCGCCCATTTGAGCATAAGTTATCCAATCGAACTTGTTCTCGTGCTCTTGCGTGGCGGGATTCCACTTGCGCACGCCAAGCGCCTTCCTGGGGCCATATTTCTTGATCGCGAGCTCGAGGAGGTCGTGAACGGACTCGACCTCGGGCTCGAGCTTGGTCAGGAGAGGCTGGTCGCGGAAGCGCCAGTGACGGAAGACGGGGGTGCGGTTGGGACGCTCGGAGCCGGGGATCGGGACAGCATGAGGAACGCCGACGGGCGGTGGTGCGCTGATGTCGGCGATGATTTGTTCTGCGGTTTGAGGGGCCATGGCTGCGGTTGTTGTGGATGGGGAAGTCTAGCAAGGAGCGCAGCAAATGTCAGATTAGCCCATGGGCCCGGAAGTTTCGGCGAGGCCATGCCCAGCGAGCGGGCGCAAGGTGCAGAACTTACGAAGACGGGTGATGCAGAGGGGCAAAAGAAAAAAAGACGCCGGGTTTCTTCAAACAAGCCAGACGGACAGGATGGGAAATTCAAAACGGATGACAAACTCGCTCGTCGTCTCTGGACAGCGGAAGAGAGGCAGAGAGGGAAAGGAAGGGGGCCGGCGATTGGATCTTTTGATGCAGACGCAAGCCAAGTCGTTGACTGGAGTTGCGCCCAAATTGGTCATGAAGTCCGGGGCACTACCCGCACTAGCACTGGCCGAGGTTATGGGGATGCTATGGGGTGCCTCGGCAGCAGCACCGCGACTGGTCCACTGTCAGGTGTCGTCAGGGAAAAACGAGGCGTCGGTGCAGATGGGATGCCCACACTGCGCGACAGACACGCTAAGGTGATTTCTGGCGTAAGCTCTGGGCTGTGAAAGGGCCAAGGGACCAAGAGGCAGCATGCGCCCACCCTGTTGTGGCTCACAGTAGTTTCGGCGCGACGTCTCCGTCTTTGGCAAGGTGGATAGTTCGACGTCGGCGTCTTGGAGCGTTATTACTGGGCATGCAAAAGCCCGTCCACATGTCTCCCGCCTATTGGCCTCGTGCGGGCTCAGGGGATGCGTGGCTCTAGGGCGGCGCCCCCGGGTTGAATGCGCGGGCCGAGAGTCCGTTATTGCTACTGTACCTTTAATTTACTCTCAAAAGTTATCCTCAATTACCCCGACTTCCCCGACTTTGCTTGTTCTCCCTTGCCCCGCGTGCGTCCTCATCGAGGGGGGGAAAAGCTCATGGGCTTTGCTCGATGCAGAATGGCGTGTCCGCGGCGGCAGCGTTCGGTGGCCCTAGCCGGAGACACCAGTAGAGACGGGGAAAATGTATCCGTAAGAGTCGGAGTTCTCGAACTCGATGGGGCGTGAGATGGGTGATGCTGTTGCTGATGCTGATGATGGATTTGCGTCGAGCAATGCCAGTCGCGAGATTTATCTTGTTTGCTCTGGGCAGCACCTCCAGAGCCTGCCAGCTGGCAACGGTCCGGGGCACCCGGTACCTGAGTGCGACCTCTAATCTTCACGTGCTGTTCTATAGTACTACATCGTAAATTGCCCTTATACCTGCCTGAAGTAATAGCTCGCACCCGGGAATGACAACCAAAACCGGCCGGAACAATCCGTAGCTAATTGGCCTTTTTAATTTATGTAGCGTAGTTGCAGGTGTCGTGTACGTGAACAGCGAAACAAGCACGTGTGACGCAGCGATGGCTTCACACTACCCTAGAGAGATTACATAAAAAAATGGTGAGGTTAGCTTGTAAAGGAAAATAAATTTGGGTTCTTCAACGTTCCGCAGAACAATCAGCGTTATTGGTTTAGTGGTAAAATTCTCCGTTGCCATCAGCAACGTCGGGGAGCCCTGGGTTCGATTCCCAGATAACGCATTTCTTTTGCTGGCCGTCTTTTTTTTGGGTTGCTTTTCGATGCGTGTCTAGATCTTGATGCGCGGCGGTTGCCTACAATATTTTTTGCAACCCCTCTCTATTTATCTTTCACGTACAACGTAATTTAATTAAACCATATCAGCGGCCGTTTGCGAGCGGCTGTTTGAGAGCGTTCCCCGTTTGCCCCTCTCGCATACCTGAGCAGCGCCGCGAGTCTCAAACATGTACAAGTTGCTCGACTGCGACCGCTGAAAGGCCGACTATCATATCTCCCAACAAGAAATTAACAAATATAAAAAACAATTATCCGACTAGCTGATATCGATCTCTTTTCTCTCTATTACCTGAATCGAGTACATTATTGAGCGTGGCCATGTCGGGCGGGCCTCTGTTCACACCTGCCTCTGATCCACATACCAGACGACTTACACTGTCAACAAGACCCCTCCACCGACGTACAAACGGAGAATCAATCGGAGTAACCACGAGGGAAAAAAACAAACAAAGAGCCCCCCAGTTAAAAAAGGAAGCCGCAAGTCTGACTCTAAGTTTGCTTCTATTTGTGCTTCTCAGCCCTGATCTGATCTTCTTGCATCATCCCCAAGTCCCAGCGCCAACCATGGGTCGCAACGGCATCATCTTGCTCCGCGTGCTTCAGGGCCTCTTGGCCTTGGCCAATTTAATATTGGCAGCGTACGGTACGTCCATCAACCCAAAGAAGATTCTCCCTATTCCGCGCCGAGCCTTCCCAAGATGTCCTAACAAACGCGGTGATAGTCTACAACTGGTACACCAACGTCGACCACGTAATAACTTCGTATAGCATACATTATACGAAGTTATACGANTATTACGCACATGTCTCCCGCCTATTGGCCTCGTGCGGGCTCAGGGGATGCGTGGCTCTAGGGCGGCGCCCCCGGGTTGAATGCGCGGGCCGAGAGTCCGTTATTGCTACTGTACCTTTAATTTACTCTCAAAAGTTATCCTCAATTACCCCGACTTCCCCGACTTTGCTTGTTCTCCCTTGCCCCGCGTGCGTCCTCATCGAGGGGGGGAAAAGCTCATGGGCTTTGCTCGATGCAGAATGGCGTGTCCGCGGCGGCAGCGTTCGGTGGCCCTAGCCGGAGACACCAGTAGAGACGGGGAAAATGTATCCGTAAGAGTCGGAGTTCTCGAACTCGATGGGGCGTGAGATGGGTGATGCTGTTGCTGATGCTGATGATGGATTTGCGTCGAGCAATGCCAGTCGCGAGATTTATCTTGTTTGCTCTGGGCAGCACCTCCAGAGCCTGCCAGCTGGCAACGGTCCGGGGCACCCGGTACCTGAGTGCGACCTCTAATCTTCACGTGCTGTTCTATAGTACTACATCGTAAATTGCCCTTATACCTGCCTGAAGTAATAGCTCGCACCCGGGAATGACAACCAAAACCGGCCGGAACAATCCGTAGCTAATTGGCCTTTTTAATTTATGTAGCGTAGTTGCAGGTGTCGTGTACGTGAACAGCGAAACAAGCACGTGTGACGCAGCGATGGCTTCACACTACCCTAGAGAGATTACATAAAAAAATGGTGAGGTTAGCTTGTAAAGGAAAATAAATTTGGGTTCTTCAACGTTCCGCAGAACAATCAGCGTTATTGGTTTAGTGGTAAAATTCTCCGTTGCCATCAGCAACGTCGGGGAGCCCTGGGTTCGATTCCCAGATAACGCATTTCTTTTGCTGGCCGTCTTTTTTTTGGGTTGCTTTTCGATGCGTGTCTAGATCTTGATGCGCGGCGGTTGCCTACAATATTTTTTGCAACCCCTCTCTATTTATCTTTCACGTACAACGTAATTTAATTAAACCATATCAGCGGCCGTTTGCGAGCGGCTGTTTGAGAGCGTTCCCCGTTTGCCCCTCTCGCATACCTGAGCAGCGCCGCGAGTCTCAAACATGTACAAGTTGCTCGACTGCGACCGCTGAAAGGCCGACTATCATATCTCCCAACAAGAAATTAACAAATATAAAAAACAATTATCCGACTAGCTGATATCGATCTCTTTTCTCTCTATTACCTGAATCGAGTACATTATTGAGCGTGGCC
This sequence comes from Samsoniella hepiali, assembly GCA_001455915.2. Lineage (NCBI taxonomy): Eukaryota > Fungi > Ascomycota > Sordariomycetes > Hypocreales > Cordycipitaceae > Samsoniella > Samsoniella hepiali. The sequence goes on along the minus strand of LNDK02000014.1, from coordinate 18,793 downwards.
ATGTCGGGCGGGCCTCTGTTCACACCTGCCTCTGATCCACATACCAGACGACTTACACTGTCAACAAGACCCCTCCACCGACGTACAAACGGAGAATCAATCGGAGTAACCACGAGGGAAAAAAACAAACAAAGAGCCCCCCAGTTAAAAAAGGAAGCCGCAAGTCTGACTCTAAGTTTGCTTCTATTTGTGCTTCTCAGCCCTGATCTGATCTTCTTGCATCATCCCCAAGTCCCAGCGCCAACCATGGGTCGCAACGGCATCATCTTGCTCCGCGTGCTTCAGGGCCTCTTGGCCTTGGCCAATTTAATATTGGCAGCGTACGGTACGTCCATCAACCCAAAGAAGATTCTCCCTATTCCGCGCCGAGCCTTCCCAAGATGTCCTAACAAACGCGGTGATAGTCTACAACTGGTACACCAACGTCGACCACCGCCAGAGCCCCGGCGCCTTGCAGTTCCTCGTCTTTGCGCCGTGCGTGTCCCTCGCCTCGCTCGTCTACCTCGAAGTCGCCGTGCGGCAGACGCGCATGATCATGGCGCACCGGCTGACGTCGATGGGCGTCGAGGGCCTCAACGCCATCCTCTACTTTGGCGGCTTCATCGCCTTTGCGCTGACGCTGAGCGACCCCGGGTCCGCCACGGCGTGCTCCGCGGGGCTCAGCTGCACGCTCAGCCGCGCCGTCGCCGTGCTCGCCGCCGCCGAGTTTAGCGCCTGGATCGCGTCGACCATTCTCGCCGCGCAGGAGTGGTTTCGGAGCGAGGCGCACATGAATAAGATTACGGCCGCGCGACGCCAGATGGCCGAACCGGACGCGACGTCGTAGACTACGGCGCGAACATCACGAGGCAAGGAACAGGAGAGGTTGTGTGGCGGGTCAAAGTTGGACGAGAACTTGTGTGCAGAGGTCTAGCGCGTGATATCCGACTCTGTTGAGGCCGAATTTTACTCTGTTTCCGGTATATAATCACCCTTGAGCGCAATGCAGTACAGCAAAGTCATTGCGTACACTTAATACTATTTTTTACGTTGCTTGCTATTTGTGCCGGCATTGATCTGCAAGCACTGTCGTGGGTGCATACTGCATGTATTATACTTACGATCGGGTGTTCCCCAGTCTTACAAGCAAATCGCCGCAGCTTGTTCTAGCGCCGGCTTTTACTTCAAACGTTTTCAGATGAACAGGGGAAACCTTTGTTAGGTCAGGGGTCCAAGGATGGTGCCCGCCCATCTTGGTGAGGTTATTACGCGCTGCCCTACTTAACGCGTCTTTTGCTCAGCCCATCATCGTGAGTTAATAAAGCCGCTGGATATAATTTCTCTTTAAAATTTCACCATCTATCCTTTCTCTCGCCTTGAATACGTCACTTTCTTTTCGCGCCCTTTACACGCAAGTACAACCCCTCCTTACCTAATGACTTTGCTCCGATCTACGCTCCAACCAGCCTCCAAAGAACAGGATACAATGGCGTGCCAAGCGCTGCTCCAGCCATGCGTCTCCCGACCATTGAAGATGACGCGACTTGGCCGTCTGGTTGTGTACTGAGTAGTAGTCTACCACTCGAGCGATGGCGTGCTTTTGGTGTGAATGCCCGAAAGCTCGCCGTACCCACTTCAGCTTGTCGAGTATGCAAGCCCGCCATGCACCTAGAGGGGGTGCGCCGTCCATGATGCAAGGCAAGATGGTGCGAAAATCGGGGAGGGGCAGAGGGGGATGTGCAGTCGAGTCCGGCAGATGAGGGGTAGTTGGGACAGCTGAGGTCGCATCTTGTTTTTTTCTTTATAACCTACATCGCCATCTTCCCACTGCATAGGTAGACTCTCTCTCTCCTTCCTTTATACCCACTGTAGCTCTAGCATTGATTGCTAGCTGTTGTACGCCACATACGTTATTCGACTTTGGACGACACCCCGCATCATGGCCGAGGAAATTAGCAAGAATTTTGAGACGCTGCAGCTCCATGCTGGGTATGTATAACGCCTCTCCCGCTGGGCTCTCAGATACTAGACATATCTGTCGCTCGGCCTGTCTTGTTCGCCGGCTTACAAAGATTCACAGTCAGGTGGCTGATCCCACCACCAACGCGCGCGCTGTGCCCATCTATGCCACAACTGTAAGAACCGCAAGGCAGCACGTTTGAACGGCATCAATTGACTCGATGGCAGAGCTTCACATTCAATGACTCGGCCCACGGCGCGAGGCTCTTTGGCCTCAAGGAGTTTGGCAACATTTACTCCCGAATCATGAACGTACGTTGGCCCGCCTTGGACCGAAAACCAAAAGAAAACGCTGGCAGAACTGCTCTGACACCACATAGCCTACCGTCGACGTCTTTGAGAAGCGAATTGCCGCCCTGGAAGGTGGCGTGGCCGGCCTCGCCGCCTCGTCCGGCCAGAGCGCCCAGTTCATCACCATCAACACGCTGGCCCACGCCGGCGACAACATCATTTCCACGTCGAACCTGTACGGCGGCACCTACAACCAGTTCAAGGTGTTCCTGCCCCGCCTCGGCATCGAGACCAAATTCGTCAACGGCGACAACCCGGAGGACATTGCGGCCCTGATTGACGACAAGACCAAGGCCATCTACGTCGAGAGCATCGGCAACCCGCGGTACAACGTGCCTGACCTAGAGGCCATTGCCAAGGTTGCGCACGCCAAGGGCGTCCCTCTTGTTGTACGTTGAAATACAGAGAGAGGAAGAGAGAGAGAGAGAGAGAGAATAACAAAGAGTGTCAGTACTAACCTTCTGCGCACAGGTTGACAACACCTTTGGCGCTGGCGGCTACTTTATCCGCCCCATTGACCACGGCGCCGACATTGTCGTGCACTCGGCCACCAAGTGGATTGGCGGGCACGGCACGACCGTCGGTGGCGTCATTGTCGACAGCGGCAAGTTTGACTGGGGCGCCAACGCGGCGCGCTTCCCGCAGTTTGTCGAGCCGTCCGAGGGCTACCACGGCCTCAAGTTCTGGGAGACGTTTGGGTCTATTTCTTTCATCATCCGCGCGCGCGTCGAGATTGTGCGCGACCTCGGCGCCTACCTCAACGCGTTTGCCGCGCAGCAGCTGCTGCTCGGCACCGAGACGCTGTCGCTGCGCGCCGAGCGCCACGCCCAAAACGCCCTCGCCCTCGCCCAGTACCTCGAGAAGAGCCCCAAGGTCAGCTGGGTCTCGTACCCGGGCCTGCCCAGCCACGCCTCGCACGAGAATGCCAAAAAGTACCTCAAGAGGGGCTTTGGCGGCGTCTTGAGCTTTGGCGTCAAGGGTGGCGTCGCCGAGGGCGCCAAGGTGGTGGACAACTTTAAGCTCATCTCCAACCTGGCCAATGTTGGCGATGCCAAAACTCTGGCCATCCAGTACGTGTTGTCTCGTACGATTTCTGGCAATGACACTTTTTTTTTGCTAATCAAAAGCGCAGCCCGTGGAGCACTACCCATGAACAGCTTTCCGACGAGGCCAAGGCCAACTCTGGTGTGACCGAGGTGAGTGTCTCATCCTACCAACATTAATAAATAATTATTACCTGTTAGTATGTGTCCGCAAGTATCCAGCTACTAACGGGAAGCAGGATCTCATTCGTATCTCGGTTGGCATCGAGCACATTGATGACATCATTGCCGACTTTGAACAGTCGTTCACGGCGGCTGGCATCTAGCGCAGTCTGCCACATGGGACTCAAGCAATAAACGCCAACTTATGACGATGGACCTTTAACCCCCAGGATTTAGTAGCAAACAGTAATTCAAATAACACTTGAACAAGAATTGATGTTTGATAAACGTGACGTCGCAGAGGCGGCAGCGTAACTGGCCATGGTGGCGGTTTTGCGTGCCAAGGTGTTGATGCGCTGGTCCCAACGCCTTGTGCGTTTCACCCATCCGTACTTTGATCCGAAAAATGGAACATGTCGAAAACGATTAATGAGCAAAGGGGTACACAGCCCCCCTCCGTCAGAGCTGCTGTGTGCTGTCAGTGCGACGCAGTGACGCAACGCCCGCAGAGAACCGCACACGACGCGGCGCATCAAGTCTCAACCCCAAGGCAGCCGTGTAACCCCAAGGAACGGCGTGACCCGATGCTGCAGTAGTTACTCTCCAAAGTGAAGCTCAGAGGTTTGCTGCTACCTTTACCCTGAAGAATACGTTTTGTGGTACTTTCACGTGAGAAATCGTACGGCATGACGGGGGGCAAGCGATCAGATATAAAGCTTTTAAAGAGGGGGAGACAATGCAGCCTGAAACAAGCGCCGCTTCGACGGTCATGGTGTGTGCAGTGTGGAGAGGGAGCATCTGAAGAGACGACAACAGACAACAGACAGCGTCATCAGAGAACAGACGACCAGGTTAAGCACCACACAGGATGACAGGGGTTTTTCGAACGAATTGTCTTGAATTCTTTTTTTGTTTAAAAAAAAAAGAAAAAGGAAAAAAAGGGTCCAGTGGGTCTTTGCTGATGACAATAAGAATCGGCACAATGCCCGCTTTGTCTATGGAAACAAAGTCGCATGGCAAGCGGGGATTTTGGAGAGGTATCTGACCGCAAAGTGGCCCGATGTTGAAGAAGAGATACGAGCATGTAATCTGTACTCCAGCACGATAAAAAGCTCTTATGGGGGCAAACCACTCAGCTTTACAGGCTTCTAGGTAGGACGAGTGTGGATATATACGTGTGACGAGCCCATCACTATCACATTATGTGACTCCGAGCCCATCTCCCGCTTTTCTCGCGTAGTATGTAGGCCGGGGGTAAAGATCCGGGGGAATTTGTTTCTTTTACATGTGGCTGCCTGGGGGTTTCTCTTTTTGCCCGGGTGGCGGCGGGCGGCGACGTTGGTGCAAGACAACACACAGAACGCCCGCGGCCCCTGGTCAAGGGCCCCCAACAAACGATTGGCTGGGCCAAACTTGTGCAACAAACAACTTTTTCTTCGTTCAATTGGAAATTGGGAGCGTGGGTGGGCTGAAACTACAGTACCAACCGAAGCGGAGCGCGTTGCTGGGCGGTCTGATCGCGCCCGCCCTCCTTTCTTCCGCGCCGAACCGGGGTGGTGTGGTGGTCGCCCAACTCGTCGTCATCATGTTCTTCTTGTTGTTCCCTTTCCCTGTGTTACCTCTTTTTGTTTCTCTTTGAACGAAAGGACACGCGCACACCAGTTGCTTGTCAGGATCTGCTTCACTTTTTTATCCCCCCTTTCTAATTAGAGGAGAGAAAGTTCAAGTTGCACCGCCCACCCGCCCGCTCGCCCAGTGCGGGCGAGCAAACATGGGCTTGTCAAAGGCCCGAACAGGTGCACTTTTTATTTGTATGACACCCCGAGAAACTGCGCAAATGAATAGAGTTTTTCTACGTGTTTATGCGGCCGAGTTTTTCGCTCCCCGGTTTTTTCGTATAACAGATAGTAAGAAACGGTCCGCGCGCGCGCGAGAAGGGATGACGGAGGGGGGAAAAGTGGTAGAAGTGTAAAAAAAAAAGTACAATGGCGAAAAAGTGCATAGACAGGCCTCATGCAGTTTGCTCATACAGGTCGTCGTGAAATATAGTTCTTTTTCGGGATGATAAAAGTTCTTCAGCCAGCGCCAAGGCCCCCCCTTGTCTTCCTCCCACCCCCCTGGTTGAAGATTTGCTCAATTCGGGATCTGTGCTGTAATTGCGATGGGCAAATGCCCAATCGGGCAAACCAAAGCCAACCTCGGCTTCGCCCGGATCATAGCCATCTGTCTTTCTCTGTGTGTGCCCAGAAAAAAGCTCAAAGCGCGCAGATTGCCTGCTTGCTTCCCTCGTGCTCTGTCTTTGGCTCATGGGCAACGCAAAAGCCCTGTTTCCCATTTTCTCTTTCCCACAATGAACAGGCAACTTTTGCCTTGATCCTTCGTTTTTTCCCTACTCTCACTTCACTGTGTAACCAACCCGTCTTCTTCTTCGGCCTCCAAATCCTTTCCCGCATCTATTTACTATCTCGGTCTAGCTCTGTCTCTCTCTGTGTCTCGCTGTGTAACAAGACCATTTTCCCGGACTCTACCTAACGTTCGGTCAATCTACTCATCCCACTCCCGCGTGGGAAACTCGTGTCGAACCCTCCCCCCCCCCCTGCTATCCCATCCTTTCCCGGGTTTCGGCTCTCTGCAGTCTTTGGTTCTTCTTTGTTGTCTTTCCCGCCTACTCTGACCAACAAATAAACCAAGACCAAAAAAAAGAAAAACATACACACACACACACACACACACACACACACACACACACACAAGGCCCAAGAGAATGGGATGCACCACATGAATTGGGTTCCGGAGTCTGATTAGTGTAACGAGAGACAGAAAGAAAAACAGGCACAACAAAAAAAGAGGCCGTGATGGACCTGCCGTCATTCTTCTTTGGCGGCTTCATGGGCGCCTTTGCCTTTACGCTGCTCGAGGTCTGCAGACAGACGCGGCGCATCGTGCAGCGTGCCGGCGCCTGGGGATGGCAGAATGGCTACCTCTACATGATCTGGACCGAAGCCCTCGTCAACCTGGCCTTTTCCGTCGTCACGATTCTCCATATCAACCGCGCCCTCGGCGGCACCCTCGCCTTTTACTTTGCCACCGTCACCCTGTGGGCGTTCCAGACCCAGGTCCTCTCGCAAATCATTGCCAACCGCGTCTCCCTCATCATGGTCAACCGCACGCGCGCGACGTGGATGCGCTGGGCGCTCTTTGCCCTCATCCTCGCCGTCAACGTCGGCGTCTACATCATCTGGATCCCGGCCCACCTCCCCGGGGCCACGCCGCGACAGCAACGCCTCAACGACATGTTTGAAAAGGTGGAAAAGATCTTCTTCTTGGTGGTGGACCTGGGGCTGAATGGCTTCTTCCTATACATGGTCCGATTCCGATTGATTGCGGGCGGGCTGCCCAAGTACTGGGCGCTGTTCAAGATGAATGCAGTGCTCATTGTCGTCTCGACGGCCATGGATGCCGCATTGTTGGGAGCTTTGAGTCTACCAGACCCCTACGTGTAAGTTGTTATCCCCTTGCGTGTTGTTATGCCCTTGCGTCTGCCAATTGCCTACACACCGCCATCAGCAAGACTGACATCTGTCCCCCTCGACAATAGATATGTGCAGTTTGCACCGCTTGCCTACACCATCAAGCTCTATATCGAACTCGTCATGACGTCCCTCATCGCCAAAGTGGTGAGCAACGAGGCCGCCCCCGGCTGCCCGGCCATCAGCGACTCGTCGCGCTACCCGTCGTTCCAGCCGCCGACGCCCATGGGCCACGACCGCTACGGCGACAAGTACGGCAGCACCAAGAGCATCTTTGGAGACGCGAGCATCTGCGCGCCGCCGACGCCCAAGCTCGACACGCGGTCCCTGTGCAGCGTTCCCCTGTCGTACCACACCGACGTCGAGGGCCGCTGCGAGGTGGCCGGCGACGAGACCTTTCTCTGCCCGGTGCCCGAGAGCAGCATCATCAAGACCGTCACCACCACGGTCGTGTCCGAGGACTTTGCTGCCAGCTGCAGCTCGCCGCCGCTGCCGCCGCCCAGCATCCGGAGCTACAAGAGCATCAAGAGCCACAAGAGCATCAAGAGCCATCGCAGCCAAAAAAGCCACCGCAGCCAGAAGAGCCACCGGAGCCGTCTGCGGTCCGGTGCGCAGGAGGACTGGATCAACGACCCCGTGCCGCCGACGCCGCCGGCCAAGGACGCGTCGCCCGCCTCCATCATGACGAGCAGCTCTAGCAGAGCGCCGCACCCCCTCACCTCGCGATTTAACCAGAGACAGCGCTAAGTCTCGCAACTCAGTCGAGAATGGCTGAATACGAAGCAGCCCCATAAACAAGTTTTTCTTCACTCATCAATACCCCCTTGGTTACATATACTCTACAGTATTTTTTCTTTTTTCCTGGGTTTTGGCATTTTCAGGGTTTTATTTATTAATATCTGTTTTCTCTATGCGGGCAGGGACTCTTTTTTTTCATCATTTATCATTCATTATCAGGGAAGGGCATCAAACTATGTGTGGCGTTGGGTGGCAACCTTTTTGTCCAGCCCCTGGGTAGGGCAGCCTTGCGAGCGACTGCTTTCGATAGCGTTACATAGCGTTTTCTACACATCATGATATACGGTTAATTTAAATAGATAGTAATCGAATAACAGGAAAGACTTGGCAACAAGCAATAAGACGGCTTCTTATGATGATTCAGTGATTCGATTGGACCGATTGTAACACGCTGAACAACTGGCTAATCAGCGTGGCCAGCTATCGCTCAGGGTCTTCCGACTCCAAGACATGCCTCGCTCAACTACATCCCAAAACCCCGAACCTAAACACCGGCGAAGCTGCGGGTGGACGGGTGGATCATGACCGTACTCTATTGTGGCACACTGCTGCCCTGGCGTTGCGGGGGAGGGGGGTGTCAAGAACAAGCTGAACTGTGGCTGCACCGGCAAAGCAAAGAGACGATGTCAGCTATTTTTTCTTCCACAAGGGGGAAAAGATCTTGGATACACTTGGAAACAAGGAGCTGATTAGTAAAAAAGAAAAAAAAGGGGGACAGAAGAGGCCCGGAGAGGGCTACATGTGGCATGGTGCATCAAAGCCATCCTTCATCCTTGTGGCCAAACATTCGTCAGAAGGACGACGTAGCTAAGGCTGACTGACCTAGAGCAAGGCGGCATATGTTTTTCCAGACTTTGAAGAATGACTGCCGGGGCGATTTGGCTCTAAATTGCGCAACGAACTCTGTGCGAGGCTGTTTGGTGCGAGAGGCTGTTGATTGGCGCTGTCCCAGCCATCGCCTGCTCGAAAAAGGCAACGGCCGGAAATGTCGGCGGGTTGGGACGATCGGGGACAACACACCCAAATAGCTGGCGCGCTCCGCAGCCCTAATAAATGGCGCTGTCTCGTTGCTAGTTTTGGTCTTAGCGTGGCTCTGATAGACGAAGGCATTCGAAGCGTTGCAGGGTGCAAAACGTGATGGAATCCGTTCCTGCATCGGATTTCGGGATTGGTGGTAGTTTGACTTTGGGTGTACAAACTTTCATGTTTTCTACATTTCAGTTTCCCCCTCTCTTTTTTTCAATCTTGTTTTTTTTTCTAATCAAATTGCGCCGCGGATCCCAAGACTATAGAATGCTCCAAAGACCCCCTCTGCTAAAAATGGTAGAAGCAAAATTGACGCGAAAAGGAAAAGAACAGGGAAATGTATGTATACGGACTCAAATTGTAGACTTGGTGAGATCCTCGAGGAGCAAGCAAGCCCCTGCTTCGAAGGATGCCTGCCTGCAATACTCCTTGTGGGCATGTTCATATTCCCGTGAGCCAACGCTGCCTCTAAAAACCGTTTGGAGATCTGGCCCCCCCAAAGCAGTAAAACACCATGCGAGGTTTACGAGGACTCGTGTAGAGAGGGGCCGCCCAGCGGGCAAGCGCCCTCACGCAGCCCTACCTGGACTGGCCGGCTCTTCCACAGGGAACAGGGGGCAAAACGGCGCTATACCCTGTGAGACTACACGAGCCTGATCTGAGGCGTTGTGCATGGATGCATGTCTATGGCTGATCAGATCCCTGTACTCGTGGCGTTGCGCGATGTCGCGTGTCGATGCGTTGCCTGGTGTCTGTCACGGGCTGAGATCGTGTAATGTTCAAGGCACTGGGAGCTCTTCTCGGGAGGTAACCGGTCGTCAAAGCCACCCATGTGGATAGCAGACCACTGTCCAGTACAGTCACCTGAACATCTGTGTGTATCTAATAGCACAATAGTCGTCTTCCTAGCAGGTTTGAATAGTACCAGGACAGTTAATACATCTTTTAGAACATTTGTATCCTGTTAGCACATTACATGTACATCTGCACATGTTGTTGACCCCCGGCACACCGTATCGACATGGTCATAATGGCAAGGATGCCCCAGGAATAGCATCATGACCAAGATGACCCACGGTTGCGGCATCCGCAGCCACACGTTCCAGCCGTTGACCAGCTAGCACCATCGGTGAGGAGACCGGCGCCGGCAGCTGGGGATTGGGTTTGGCTTTCTCGCTAGTTCTGCGGCGTCGTTGGACATTTCGGGACATATTTCTCTTGACCAGGTTATTAGCCTTGCCGGGCTTCAGCTGGAGGACTGGTGAATGTCACTGGGATGGGGGGTGGGGAGGCCGCGCGACGACCGCGTCACAGCCTGGTTGGGGTGGATGTGGCTCGTGGCGGTATGGTGTTATGACGAGGTTTCTACTCATCTTTCGTCGACGCTTGCGACGCACTAGAGTCTGTCTCGCACTATCGGCCAACTTGCGCTGCTCTACGCAGCGTTCCCGATACGGACCGAGGGCTAGAAGTAGCGCTGGAGGGGCCCGCGATGCAGAGTGATGCAGTGACGTGAGGTGCTCATACTTTGTGGCGTAAATTTTTTTTTTAAATTTTTTTGTTACTACTTAGGGGTATACTCGTCTTAATAAGCAAACAGCAAGACAAGGTACTCGATGTCTGTGGCCGATGATTGGTGGATTCAAGTTGTCGGTTCCCGCAGACGAGGCTGAAAGTACGAGCAACACGACGGCAGTGCATGAAGTGAAAGCATGGGCTGTCGACAAGGCAGACCAGGGTCGGGAGAAGGGGACCCTGGATCAAGCATGGAACGTCTTTGATTCTTAGTGGTCAACTTGACGAGCGGATATGAGTTGTTACTCCTTCCTGATGCTGGACTGTGAATGGCCAAAGCGAAGCGAGAGACATGCCAAGGGTACAGCCAAGGCGATCCTATCTACGCTGGCTTGAGGAGGCCTAGCGCGCCTGCGATGGGTCAGTTCGTTTATACTTCCTGAACAGAGTAGATGGTAGCCCCGTACCGCCTGACGGGGCACACAGTCACCATGGAAATCGAATAAGAAAACAAGACTTTGCCATCTGGGAGCTTAGCAGCGTTCGGTACGGTTAGCCGGACGGATGCCGATGCCCAAGGCGAGAGATGGCCATACGGCAGACAAAGTGGTGGGGTGTGCCCATGAAGCTCTAGTGCTGGAGGGGCGTGTCGTTGGGCTGCGAAGGAGAAATCCTGGTAAGCTACAGTGCTGGTTGAACAAGCGAGGTGAGAGAAAACCCCCCTACGCTACAATGTATGGGCGAGAGACCTCTAACAGGGCTGGATGGCGGCTGGTGATGCGAGGTGCAAAGGGTACGATATTGTTGTCGTGTGTGGAGGCGAAGATGGTAGTAGATGTGTGGTGCTGGTACTATAGATCGAGGCTCATATAGGCAAGCAAGAGAAAGAGGATATGTCTATCCACGTTTAATATCAGTATTGGCATGAATATATTTGTGTTACAGGTATGAGCGCTGCGGCTAGTCCTGGCCTGGGCCACCTGTAACTACCAAACGTCCCTGGATAGCCATACCACAGCCATTTGAATAACCCTCTATATCATTTCTGTGGTATAAAATGAGTGAAATATAACCACATCGTTTATTTTTCCAAGTTGACTTGTCCGCCGCATATGCGCTGGCCCCTTTCGTTGGCCGACTTGTACCTCAGTACAGTGAGTGCTGGTGCTACTTACAGGGCTGCTAATCACTAAATGCACCCGCCCCCGCTTACAGCCTTGGATGGCGGCCTAGCATGCACTCCGAATTACCGAACAACAACAACTGCCCACCAGCATCGACGCTACACCCCTCCTTTATTACACTAACAACCTTGCCAGAAACCGCATCAGTTCGTCTACCAAATTCGTCGATGCAACTTCTCCTGGCCACGCTGACCCACCGATCCACCAGTGGAACGGGGGCGCAGGTGGCCGCCTAGGGTCCCGTCCGCCTCAACCACCACCAAAAGACAAGGCACTCCCGGTCTGCTCGAGATATCGTCCAAACTGCTCCCGGCATACATAAAGACGCTACCGGTACGTCTCCATCCCAATTCCCAAACCATCTCTTCATCTCCATCATTCTGTCCGCCCCCAATTCCACACGCCTCGTTCTCCTCAGCTGCTCATCGTCCAGCCCGTTTGCCCGTCCATGGTTTGTCTACCTGGAAACGCACACTACTTGGCCGTCCCCCTCTCTCATGTCCCCCAGTATTCAAACACATGTCTTCCACAGCAACCATGATGAGCTTTCATTCACATCAACAGCATCTCAGTCCCGATCCCCTCGGCGAGGAAACGCGCAGCCGACGACGGGTCAGGGCCGAGGAGCGACCCGACCGGAAGAAGCGATGGACCACCAAAGTAAAGACGGGGTGTGCTACTTGCCGGTAAGTTGAGGCCGTTATTTCGAACAGCTCAAATTATTGTTTGCTGACTTCATTCTTCCTTCCATGCAGCGCCCGGCGTATCAAGTGCGATGAGGGCAAGCCTGTCTGCCGACGATGCGTCTTCTCCAAGCGCCAATGTGGCGGATATATGGACCAACCACCACCGCAATATTCCTCAACGGCTGATTCGTGCTGCTCGTCACCTGCCTCTAGTGTAGGAATCGCCACGCAGCCCGGAAATGGACTGGGGCCCATCCATTACGAAGCGAGCAGCCTCGAGCAGCAAATGTTTTACCTGTTCCGCACGCAAACAGTCTTGCAAGTCGGGTGCGTCCTTGACCTGCAGTTTTGGCTCGTCGATGTCCCTCAAGCCGCTCAGGCCCATCGTCCTTTGTGGCACGCCTCTGTTGCCCTTGCGGCCCTGACCGCTTCTCGCAACGCCCTCAACGACGCCATACCCGGCTATTCTGATGCTGCCGTCGACGGCCTCACGTCGTTTGTCATGCAGCACTACCACGCTGCCCTTCACGAACTTGTCCCCTTAAGCAATCATAGTGGTGATGCCCCTAGCTTTGAAAATCAGCAAGTCCTGCTCATGACCAATGTGCTTCTCCTCGGCGTCGCCAGCATGCAGGGCAACCAGCGGGATGCTGCCACATTTTCGCGCCACAACCTCAGTCTCTTTAACACCTGGCGCTTCTGGCGACGGCAGGACAACTGGAAAACGTCCTCACAGGGCGCCCTGCTCTCTGTTGCCCCTCTGACGGCGCTCATGTATCGTCTCCAGAGCCAGGAGACTGCCGATCGCCTCGAGCGGCCCGACTGGATGCTCTCCGATTTTGACCAGTTTACCAAGCTTCCGTCGGCGACTCCGTTTGTATCCATGACTGAAGCGTACCGCGAACTTCAGCCGATTTTCGCTGGTCTCACCATGGTGACCAAGGAGCGCCAGCTTCGACCCTATACCGACTTGATGCTGCCCGCTGCCGAGGACTGTCTCGCTTTCCGCTATGCCTTTACCGCATGGAAGGCCAAGTACGACCACCTTTGCGACTCTCAGCCGCCAGAAGCAAACAGCAGACTGGAGTCCATGATTATGGACTTGCTCAAGGCCACTGTCGAGCACGCCCTGTTCTTATCCGACAGTTACAGTCCACTGCTGCCCCTGCATTGCCATATGGTCGACACCGCGGAGAGAATCCTGGTAGCTTTGGATTCAACCACCACCTGGAGCACTGAATTTAGGGCCGGAGGAGTTGGCGGGAGCTCTGGAGTTTCGTCCCCAGGCTGGCAGCATGCGCCCGAGTGGTCGAGCATACCTACGCAAACCACCTTCGGAAACAGTCAACGTATTACCAAGGCGCTCCCGTACTGCTTCGGACCAGTCGTTCTCGAGCCTCTGTTTATCGTCGCCATTGACTGCGCCGACTTTGACTTACGCCGCCGCGCCATTTCGATCCTGCGCAGGTGGTCCCGCGCCGAAGCCATTTGGTCCAGCGTTATTATGGCTGCTTTTGCCGAGGCCCTGATGGGTACCACGGATGCCATTGACGGCGGACTTGAAGTGCTGGAAAACGGCCTGGGAAAGATGCAGCTGCGAAGTATTACAGATACCAGGGAGAATTGGCCTGGCAGAATGGTACTCGTATCGTGGTGAATAATGCCAGGCAGTCTGCCATGAGTAACGCTATAAAATATAATCACCATATAATCTGCATACCCGAGAATACGGACTCACCCTGCCGGGGCTTACACATACCAGGGTCGCAAACTAGTCAGCACTGCACACCAGATGGCCCTGCGAGCACGCCTACTAAAGGACCAATCCTAGAGAGTCTGACACTTCCACCAAAAATAAATTAGAATGCCTCTGCAGCGTAGCAAACTTAGACGTCATTTGTAGAGATTGGAACTGGATGAGGAGGTGCGTGTAGGAGGCGTATGCACGTAGGATTGAGGGGAGACTACGACCGTGGTCAAGAAAAACGCCAAGACATTCTAGAGATGGAAAATAGGTGTCATAGTGAAGAAATCAGGATTCAGCTGAGGAAAGCGCGTTTGAGACAAAAAGGGCAGAAAGCTGACTCGGGAGTGCGTGGAAAATGGGAGACGGTGTCTTACAAAGCCAGTCTGTACACGCTTGTCTTCAGCTCGACTACAGGCTATATAGCCAGCAAATATTTTATACCTCATACAAGATACATTAACGTACACACTTGAAAAAAGTAGGACATTTGGATTCATCATATATTTGAGCGAGCTTTTGGCCTTACATCACGTTAGAACTGTTTAAATCGCTCGTTGGACTCGTACAGCGGAACACCCTTCCCGTCCAGCACTTCCTGCGCCAGGTCGCGAAAAGAACGAAATGCCATGTCGGGGAACAATTCTTTTCCAAGCAGATATCCCAGCGATCTAGCCTTTTCCGGGGTATTATCCCCGCGAATCTCCAGCGAGTGCTGAATCTCCCCATTCACCTTTGTCCACAGCGCGCCCGCATCCGACGGATCCACGACCAGGGCCGCCGCAGCGTCCCGTATCCGTTGCCCGAGTTCCTCCTCGGTGACGTACGTTGGCAGCACCGTTTCGCCGCTCAGCTCTGCAAAGAGCGTGTAAATCTCGTTGGGCGTCCAGAGCTCGCTGTACGCAAACACGTACTGGTGGAGGGTCCGGCTGTCCTGGATGATGCGGGCGACGTAGCGGCCCACGTCGCGCTTGTCGGTGATGGCAGACGGCGTGTCGCCGTCGCCGGCCACGTCGGACCGGTTCCACGCGGTGATGTAGTCGAGCTTGCCGGAGGGCAGGCGCGGAACGGACGCTTGGTACCACCAGCCGACGTCGATGATGGTGTAGGGCAGATCAATGGTTTTGATGTAGTTGAAGAACTGTTCTCTCTGTTTCTTTCATTATTAGTCATAACTCTTTTTTTTTTAAAAAAAGAAGAAATCGCTATAACAAGGTAAACTTGCCTCGTCTCTGCCGTCCGTTATGCCGCCGGCCGGCGTCACGGCCGTAAAGGAACTCGGCACGAAGCGCTGCACGCCGGCTGCCTTGGCCGCGTCGACGAGAGCATACTGAAGGGGGGCGTCGAACGGGCTGATGGCGGAAATAACAACGTCGACCCCTGCCAGCGCCGCCGCGAGATGGGCCTTGTCACTGGCTTCCAAGTCGACGACGATGGTGTCGACGCCGCGTTCTCGGAGTTTGACGTTGGCAGGTTTGGAGAGTGATGCTAAGCGCGTAAGAGCAATAACAGTCTTTTTTTTTGTCAGTTAAAAAAAAGGAAAGCTTGGTGCTGAATATGGTGTGTTGCTTGTAGCACAGTGCATTGGGGGAGAGAGAACTCACAAAGTCGCCAGAGTCCACTAAGCCGTCGATGATGGAGGAGCCTGTCTCGCCAGTGGCGCCCGCGACCGCAACACGAAGAGGATTGGCCATTGGAAGCAAAGTTCACAAGGTAAATTGGTAGGTAGAATAGTTGGAGAGACGGGTGTACTTGAAATATCAAGATTTGCTTGTATTTCCTCAAGTGTTGTGATGATCTCACAAGGCTTATATACATTTCTTTTGTGATCCTAGCTGACAAATTACCGTCGGGTTAGTGCACCAGAGTGCAGTTAGATGAGAAACACTGCGGAGTAAAAGCACTGTGGGAAGAAAGTTTGCGCCAACGTTAATCTCACAGTGGCGCTCTCTAGTTGGTTCGCAGCCGTTTATGCTTTTCGGATCGACGGCAGCGGAGTTTTGATACCACTTATTTATAGTTTAGTTTGGCCCGTCCCGTGGATTCCGCGGACGCCACCTTTCCACCAACTCTGTTGCTTCTTTATCGATTTGCCTGGCCACAATCACCTTGATTCGACCATCCAATTCGTTTCACTCACGCCATATTTAGACGGGTCGGCTTGGTAAGTCGGGCACAAAGCCTCCGCCACAAATGTCGACAATCGGCGGAGCTAGTTGGACCTCGGCCGTGGGCAGCAGCGCGCCCGTCGTTCCGCCCAACCGGTAGCCGCGCCCGTCGCGTTTCAGTCATTGTGGGCTAATGAAGATCGCCCGAGATGCAGCCCCCAGTCTCCCTCTTGAGCGACACGCGCGTGGCCCCCGCCGCCTTTGCGGTTATGTCAGGACGCGGGTGGACAGGGTATACAAGCGCACTCTGCCAGTCTCGATCCCTGCGCATGTCTTGTCTTCTTTTCAGCAGGCCGCCCAAGAAGACTTGGATCAACAGCTAGGCAGATCTTTGACGAGAGACTTGTCGCGTGGCGCGCGCAGACACAAGTGACTTGCTTGCTGCAAGGTTCCAACGAAGATTTGCTGCTGCTTGGAAATTTGGGGGGCAAAACTATCTCTTTATCAAATAAATAAAACAAAATAGAAAAAACAACGTCATCATTCCTGTTGGCACACTTGTATCTATTTGATATATTTATATAGAGCTCATTATACGACTTTAAAGTACCTAAGCCTAGATCTAGGGTAGGCTGGGATTCTATTTTTAGCATCATTCCGATACCCATTCAGCACTGTAGCATGGCAGCCACCAACTTTGCAGTGTCTTCCCTCAGCTCTCGGTCTTCCAACAGCACGGTGCCTCTTTCTATCGGTCTCCAGCTGGCGATCCCATTCTCCGTCGCATGCTTCGTAGTGCCAGATGACCTCAACACCACTCGCGACAAATCGATATGGGACAAGGTTCTCGCAGTGCGGCCTTTTGCTTCTCCCGCCATTGAGATTCAGGGTAATAAACAAAGAAGGGATTTATGAAGGTAATTATTATATATCGTAATATTAGTATGAATATGTATTCTTTAGGCTAGCTTTTAATAGTTTCTATAGGTTTCTATAGCTAAGTATTATATCTGAGCCTAGATGTCGTGGATGTGTAATGAAGAAGTAAACAAAAGATCGTATAAATTGAATTAGACCTTCGATGGTAGACCTGAGACAATACGGGGAAGAGAAGGAACGCCAGTGAGATTGTCGGCCAATTCAAGGGAAAATTGGTTCAATTTCAAGGGACAGTGCCACTAAATATGGGTACACTAGGGCTGAAGTGATTGAATTGCTGGCTAGCCAAAGCGCCTATCGACAAACGACGTAAGGTCTAGAGCCAGTTAATTCAGGCATCGTAGGGGAGCTCAGTGCATGCTTTTACTCTCTGTTCCCCGAGGACATGTCTCCTCAAACACCAACAGCCAGCAGCCCCAAGCACAGTAGCAGCCCCCATCCCCCTACCGCCGCCCTGGCAGCGGCCGGCGATGGCTTGTCCCCTCCTCCGTCGCCGCCATCGCGCGCCTTTCCCTGGCCGTACTTTAGATCCACGCCCGTGCCGTTGTTGTTATCTTCGAGGCACTGGCTGAACCCGTCGCTGTGAGTGATGTCGGGGTACTTATGCTCTGGTACCGCGCAAAACAGCTCACACGTCTGCGCAAAGAGCTGCAGCGGATTCGCGCCGCAGCACGGGGCCATGACCTCGGCCGAGATGCTGATATTTCTTTCGCTGTGGCGGAGGATAGGGACGGCCGCGTACCAGGCACCCGAGTGAATCAGGTACTCGAGGCCGTACGTCGGACCCTTGGGTTGGTATGGCTGGCAAGCCGTGACATTGGGGAGGGATGGGAGCGTGGCGGTTGCGCTTGCCATGCTTTGTTTGCTTCTTCTCGTTCTTTTTTTTTTTGGTTGAAATCTCCGGCTACTGCTTGGAGTCCTCGGCCAGATTATCGCGTTTTCTTCTTGAGATGGCTTGTAGTTGCGCTCAGGGAGAAAATGCTGGCGGGAGGTTTCCAAGCACCCCTCCCAAAAGAAAAGCCGTCGAGGTTGCTGTCGACAGAGGCACACTAGTTAATGGTACCTTGGGCCGCCCGACTTGTTAGCCACGCTCAATAGTCTGACGTCATGGTCATGAACAAGGGCCGAACCGCACGCGACCAGCCCTCGGGCGGTGCCTGGCGTTACCCGAAGAGGCTAAAGGTTCCAAGCTGCAAAATCAGGCTGTGGATTTTTGCCAGTGTGTTAGGCCGAAAGTGGTCAGTCGATGTACCAGGTTGAGAGTGGCAGCCACCGCAGCCTGTATTTGCTAGCTATAAGTACTAGAGAGTCCCCAGGACTAAAAGAAAAGAGACATCTTGTTTTTCCCGTTTTTATTTTACTTTTTAAAAGTGATCAAATGGATACCTATCGATTAGGATACTATACGGTATTTTTACTATAGCCTTAAGTAGCCTATATAGCCTCTTTATTAACCACACCACTATAATAATAATAACACTTACTATTTTAAAGGTAAGAAAATTACTAATAGGACGGTAGTGAGTTAATTAACTATAAAATACACTTTAAATTAAATTTAGATGTGTAGTCGTTAAGAAAAGCGCTAGTTACTATCTTAAATTATAGGGGTATAGAGAGTGCTTTAAGGTCTCCCTTATTTTTAGTTATTATTTTATTAACACACTAGTAATAATACTTTAAAGAAACCTTTAGTAGAGGAGTAATAAGCTATAACTAACTACTTAACCCTATTAAGAGTAGGTAATAAAGGTACTTTAAGTCTAACC